>CANXYC011380184.1:0-10938 GCA_948193065.1 Aleurites moluccanus
GTCTAGAATGCACATCCTTAGCATGTCTTCTAGAGTTTGGATGGTCCTCTCTGATTGCCCATCTGTTTGTGGATGGAAAGCTGTGCTGAAATTGAGCTGTGTACCCAGACATTCTTGTAATTTCTGCCAAAACCTCGAGGTAAATTGAGTACCTCTATCTGAGATAATCGAAATTGGAACTACATGAAGTTTGACAATTTCATCCACATAAATCTGGGCATACTGAGAATCTACATATGTTGTCTTGACTGGCAAGAAATGAGCTGACTTGGTTAATCTATCCACAATGACCTATATTGAGTCATAGCCCCTTGAAGTCCTTAGCAATCCAACCACAAAATCCATAGTCACCCTCTCCCATTTCCATTCTGGAAATGGCAACTCTTGGAGTAACCCCGATGGTTTCTGATGCTCGAACTTGACTTGCTGACAAGTTAGACATTTGGCTACATATTCTACAACATCTCTTTTCATTCCACTTCACCAATATGAATTCTTAATGTCATGGTACATCTTCGTTGCACCTGGATGCACATTATACTTAGCATGATATGCTTCCTTAAGAATCATATCTCTCAAACCATCAACTGTTGGAATACATAACCTGCTACCATGTCTCAACATGCCATCAGTCACAACAAATCCTGGAGCTTTTTCTGACTCCACATCATTCTTTATCTTCACCAATTGAGGGTCTTTGTCTTGAGCTTCTCTAATTTGATCAATGAGAAGCGGCTTGACTTGGAAATTTGCCAACAACACTCCTAAATCTGACAATTCCAAACTGATCCCCATATCATGCAATCTCTGCACTTCCCTCACTAAAGGTCTTCTGTATATGGGATAAACTCCTCAAGGACTTCCTACTCAATGCATCCGCTACTACATTAGCTTTTCCTAGATGATACAAAATTTCACAGTCATAATCCTTTAGCAATTCAACCCACCTTCTCTGCCTAAGGTTAAGATCTTTCTGTTGAAATATATACAAACTCTTATGATCTGTGAAAATCTCACATTTCTCACCGTACATATAATATCTCCATATCTTTAGGGCAAATACAATTGCAGCCATCTCAGGATCATGAGTTGGATAATTTATGTCATGCTTCCTCAATTGCCTCGAAGCATAAGCTATCACCCTTCCATGTTACATAAGCACACAACCAAGCCCTACTCTCGATGTATCACAATACACCACATATCCTCCATCACCCGACGGCAAAGCTAAGACAGGTGCCGTGGTGAGACAAGTCTTTAACTTCTGGAAGCTCTCTTCATATGCATCCGACCAGAGAAATTTAACTTGCTTCTGGGTAAGTTTGCTCAAAGGAGCTGCAATCTTGGAAAAGTCTTGAACAAACCTCCTGTAGTAGCCTGCCAAATCCAATAAACTTCTAACTTCTGAAACATTCGTTGGTCTAGGCCAGCTAAGAATTGCATCAATCTTTCTAGGATCAACTTCAATCCCTTCTTTGCTTACTATATGCCCCAGAAAACCCACACTCTTAAGCCAGAATTCACACTTCGAAAATTTTGCAAACAGCTGATGCTCTCTCAAAGTCTACAATACAATTCTAAGGTATTTCTCATGCTCTTCTTTACTCTTAGAATACACAAGAATGTCATCAATAAATACAATGACAAACTTGTCCAAGAATGGCCTGAACATCCTACTCATCAAGTCCATGAAAGCAGTTGGTGTATTAGTCAATCCAACTGGCAACACTAAGAACTTATAATGTCCATATCTGGTCCGAAAAGCCGTCTTCGATACATCCTCATTCCGAATTCTCAACTGATGGTACCCTGCCTCAAGTCTATCTTGGAGAAATGACTTGCACCTTACAATTGATCAAATAAATCATCTATTCTTGGCAAGGGATACTTATTCTTGATAGTTACCTTGTTGAGATGCCTGTAGTCGATACACAATCTCATAAAACCATTCTTCTTCTTTACAAAAAGTACATGTGCACCCCACGGTAAACTACTGGGTCTAATGAATCCCTTATTAAGCAAATCTTGCAATTGAGTCTTCAACTCCCTCAATTCTACCGGCGCTATACGGTATGGAGGAATAGAAATCAGACTCGTGCCAGGTAGCAACTCTATACCGAACTCTATCTCTCTATCCGGTGGCAAACCAGGTAATTCTTCAGGAAATACATCCGAAAACTCATTGACTATTGGAATCTGCTCCATATCTCTCACTTCCTTACAAGTATCCCGGACATAAGCCAAATACCTTTGGCAACTCTTTCTTAGCAACCTTCTTGCCCCAATGGCAGATATCACATTGTATGGTACTTCGCTCTGCTCTCTTTGAAACTCAAATTCCTCACCTGAAGGTGGCTTAAAGACTAGGTTCTTTCCATTACAATCTATAATGGCATAATACTTGGACAACCAGTCCATGCCCAAAATCACATCAAACTTCAACACAGGTAATTCAATCAAATCCACATTCAAGCTCTTGCCACCTATGCTAACCACAAAGGATGGATAGGAGTTCTGGACTTTAATATCTTCCTCTAAAGGAGTAGATACAACCAACACACTTTCAAGTAATACACAAGGCACATGCAACTTCTTAGCAAAATATGATGACACAAAGGAATGCGTAGCTCCCGAATCAAACAATACTCTAGCATTCAAGGCTTGAATCGAAAGAATACCTGTAACCACTGTGTTGGATGCTCGGGCTTCATGTTGTGCTAGAGCAAAAACTCTCCCTCTGCCTCTACCCATGGGAGTTGATCCTGAAGCCTAAGCCACATGCTATCCTGATCCTCTGCCAGCCTCAATAGTCCTGCCCAAAATACCTCTGCCTCTTGCTGGCTGCTGATTGATGCTCCTCTCTCTACTCATCTGAACTGTAGCCTAAGAAGCTTGAGGTCTACCCCCAAAGGGTAGTTGTGGAAAATTCTTGAGGAAATGACCTTGCTGTCCACATCTAAAACATGCTCCTGATGCATAATGACAAAGGCCACTATGAAATTTTCCGCATGTAGGACATAGAGGTTTAGGAGTCCTGGTCGGTGCAAAGCTAGCTGATCCATAACTCATCTGAGAAGTAGGTCCAGGAATAGTCCGACTCTGCTGTAGTCTCCCTGAAGGTCCTCTATACCCACGTCTAGGAGCTGACTGATGGGCTACTACCATAGTCTTCATCCCACTGTCTGGTTTAGAAGAACTATCTGCTTTGAACTTCTTCTTTTTAACCCTTTCTGATCTGGCTTCCATCTCCCTATTTTCAATTATTCTAGCCTTGTCCACTAGCTTATAGTAGGAATCAAATTCAAGAGCAGCTAGAAGCTTAAATAATGGAGCCACTAACCCTCTGCGAAACCGTTGAATCCGTACTACTTCTGTAGGCACCAATGCAGGAGCAAATTTACTCAGCTGACTGAACTTCCTGGCATACTTTGAGACACTCATGCCAGGGGTCTGAACAAACTCCAGGGACTTAGCTTCCCTCACACTCTCAGGAAGAAATTCGTTCAACACCAATTCCTTGAATCTTTCTCATGATAGATCCTCATTTTCCCGAAGCATGCCAGAAATGCTTCTTTTGAACCAATCCTTGGCCTCAGCCTTCATCAAATATCCCACAAATTCTATAGCCCTTCTGTCAGGAATCTGTAGAATCTGTACTTTCTCTTCAATTTCCTCTAAGAAATCTATAGGATCCATTTCCCCTTTATATTCCAAGGGTTTAAGCTTGAGAAACCTCTCAAATGATACCTTTTCCTCTTGATGCACTACAGGTAGTGGAACTACCGGAGGAATAGGGATTTCTGAAACCTGAATTGGAGGTACCTATGGCTGCTTTTGCTGAGTAATGAACTCAGCTATCATTGCATAGTTCCTTTGCAACTGATCCAATTGCTAAGCCATATGAGCCACATCCACTAGTGGCACAGGATGAACCTTGTCTCCTCCATTTCCACCTACAAAACCCTCCTCAGAAGGTAGATTCCACCTAGGACGGCCTCGCCCTTGTCTTCTACCATGACATGGAGGCATCTCGATACTGATAAGAAGAACAAACATTATTAGACTCATTACGCATACTTAACGCAGATATATACCAAAGGAAGACACAATTGAACGAGACACAAATCCTATGCTTCGTAGTTATCTTAATCAACACATATACTAATGCTCATGCATCTCTATCTATCTTTTATCTTAAGGATTATAAACCTATAGCACTGATACCACATCTGTCACGCCCTAACTCCAGTGGTGGGACGGTCCTAGGGCAAGGGTAGGCTTAAGGCAACCATAAACCCGAAGAACTCTCATATCCTGGATCTCATACACATTTATATCAAATATAGATATCATTCAATAATCATTTCTATGATCCATATAAGTATAATTCATATCTTTATTCATATCATTTCATAATTTTCTCTTGTTCCTTACTGATCAAAAGATGTATCCCACATCACTAAGGAACAAGGATAACCCAAAAGGTAATAATTTATACATCAAAATATTATCATCCCCAATAACCAACTACGGAGCTCTAGAGTATACTCCCAATACATATAATACCATAATACCATACAATGAATATACATAAATATATCAAAATGATTACAATGGAGGCTTCTTGGAAGAATAAGTCAAGAAGCTTGATCTTCTCTACTAGCTCTCTCACGAGCTACACTATCACCTGAAATCCACTGAAGAGGAGTGAGCCTTCAACTCAGTAAGATATGAACATGCAATATGAAAGAAATACATATACATATATTTCAATACAAAGAAAATATCAATTCCAAAAACATGGGTAAGAATCATCATATGGTTCGGCTTACAAGAATAGAAGTGGTCACATTCGAATAGCACTATCAAGTAACATGGTAGAACTATAGAGTGCATCAGTAGCCATGCTACCTATCACAACAGAGTGCATCAGTAGTCCTTGCTACCTTATCGCAAACGCATGCTTGGTCAGGCATACGCCTAGAGCTCATGGTCCCTTCTAGGTGGAACACTGATAAAAACCCTATCAGCTGGGTTCCCAAAGTGCACGATGGACCAATGAATTTACTCTAATTGGGAAGAGCGTTCTATCCATAGGGTCATATGATTTCAATCTCATAAGAAACATATTGGTCATAAGACCATCAATATATAACATAAATTTCAGTCAAGTTTAACAAGTAGGAATCATATGAACTTGATCCAAGAAGGTTGACCAAGTCACTTACAATATATATATATACACAAGGTAATCTCATGAACAAATGGTAAATTTCGGTTTTAGGATATCATAGAATTTTCATTTAATAGTTCGATAATACAATATCAAGTATATGAGAATTATATGGGTGAATATTAAGAATGCTTGGTCATATCATTTCAAAAAAGCAATAAACAAATGCAATGTTCATACTTACCTCTACACAAATTACTCTTGAATTTCCTTTAACAATTTGCTCCAAAACAATTTTCTCAATTTCTTTGATTTTCTCCTCCTAAGAAATTTTCCAAAATATTTAAAATTAGGGTTTTCCTTAATCAATAATACTCAATATGATTTCTTAACATTTACTCATCTTATAGTGTCTATTTTTTATTCCCAACATCAATTTAATTCATCTCTTAAAGAAAAATCTGCATTTAATTCGAATTTACTATTTACGTTACTATTAATGACAGTCCATCAATTCTGATTTTTCCCACATTAATTACCATTAATAACTTCAAGAATGCTTGTAATAAATTCTATATACCCATAATTAATTATTCTAACTACCAAACTTAATTAATCTAAAAGAAAATGACATTTGAAGAAATTGTACCTTATTTCTTCAAAACTAAATTTCTTGATATAATCTGCTTGAAACTGATGATTTCTGCCTTAAAATATGCTAATCTAAAGATTTAATGCATTAATTTTGAGTATTAATGCCTTAGACAATAAATGGAACTATTATGAGAAGAATTGAAGAAGAACGAAGAGAAGAAGAAAGAAAATCATGCAGAAAATCGCTACTGGGTACTGGTTAAATAGGCCACTGCCCTAAAATCTCGCTCGCCAGCTCACCTTGCCAACCCGCCTCGGCAATGCTACCTCGCATAAACTAGCTCGTAATTCTCACTTTGCCAATCCGCTTCTGCAATGCCACTTCGCATAAGCCAACTCGCAATTCCCACTTCGCATATGCCATCTTGCATATGCTGCCTCGCCAAACTCTCCTCGTGAACTCCTCTTCGCATAAGCCGCCTCACATATGCCATCTCGGCAATGCCTCTTGTACAACTCACTTCGCCTATCTCCCTCTTCTTATATGCTACCTCGACAATGCCTCTTCGCATAATGCCACCTCGCCTATTCCTCTTCGCCAAATTCCTCTTCACCTAACTTCACTTCGCATATGCCTCTTCGCCAAATTGCTCTTCGCCTAACTTCACTTCGCATTTGCCACCTCATATATGACTCTTCACCAATTGCCACCTCGGCAATCTCACTTTGCCTCTTCGCTTGCTCGCATTGCCATCTCGCAAATGCCAGCTCGCATTTGCTGGCTCGCAAACACCAACTTCTGCCGCTGAAACCTTTCCTCGGCAACTTATACTCAATCATCTCGTAAATGAGCTACAAACATCCAAACTCCCTGATTCTTTTCGTCACTTAACATAGATATTCAAGTGCTCAACATATCCAAAATTTAAATCACAAAGGCAATTACACATACCATGGTGACTCTCTAAAACTCACCCTGACTTACTGCCCAATATTCATCTGAACAGACCTGAGAAATTCCACTCTCCATTGAGTTATACTTATCCAAATCTCCTGAAATTTTACAGCCAATAACAAAACACATAAAGAAACATTTCTCATGTTTACACTTTTGGCTCAAACAGTCTCAGTCATTCCCAGAAAATTCAAACATTCACAGATTTTCTGCAGACATAATAAACCAGACAGGTCCTACTTAAGGAGGTATAACTCCTCACGCACATAAATTTTATAGAACCATTTTACAAAATTAAAGATAAGATATGCACCTACAATTTTTATATTTACACTTTACCAAATTATTTGTTTAAGATCATGTAATCAGCCTCACAAAATTACCCTGCAACTAGAAATTTCTGCATCTTCTCAAAACATTCATATCTTTAATTAATTAAATTCATCAAACATACAATTAATTAAAATGACAAAAATTATAGATATTACACTGTTGTTTCAATTAAGGCAATTTTCTATCACAATTATTATGATAGAAAAATTATTAATTGACATAAAATATGATAATTATGTGATATGATTCTGGAATATTATAGCAGTGGATACCAAGTTAATTGAAAAATGAATAGGTCAAAATGGTTTTAGAGAGTATAAAAAGATTATTTAAGAAAAATTTTACTCGAATAATTATGAGAATATTAATAAACAATATTATTGGTAATTTATTTTTATAATATTGTTAAGAAGTTTTTTTTATTAAAATTGATTAAAAATATTTCAATTTAGGATCTTAAATTGTCTAAAAATAATAATTTAAGGATCAACATGGAGTTAAATGGGTGAAAGGATAGTGAAGAAGTAGAAAGTGATTGAGGAAAAATCTAATTTTGGAGCACTTGTCGGTTCTCGATTTTTAATTAATTTTCAACAATTAATTTATTCAAATTTCTTTCACATAACTTGGATGAGATGGATTATGGACCAATTAAAAATAAATTAAAGTGAATATGTATTAAAGATTATTAGAGATAGATATAGAATAGAAGTGAAATTAAGGTGATGTAAATTTGCAATTTTTGGAGTTCTCACTGAAACAAGTTCAGAATAAAAATTCTTTAGATTTTAAGATTGATTAATTAAATTTAATTGAAATATAATAAGAAATATAAAGTTCCATAGAAATTTAATAGAAATAATTTAAGGATTCAATTGAAAAGAATTAAAAAGATTTGTGGTTATAATTATGAATTAGAAAATATTATAGGTCAAAGTATAATTATTTAAAGTTATGGAACCCACCAACTTTGTCATTTTTGTTCACATGTTAAAATCAAAGTAAAAATCTATTCTTTTACTTCAAGATGGACGGCCATGTGTTACCAAAGTAAGGAAAAAAAATTATTGATTTTTATCTTTTATATTTTCCATACCATACTTAACAAATACATGTCCTAATTCTAGATTTTTCTACTTCTTTCTTCTATTTTTATTGGATATATAAGAAGGGAGTATTGGTAATTAAAAGGAGAGGATGAATAAATAACTTGAGGAGAAATTTTAAACCCATGGTCGAACCACCTATACTCCATTTCCTTAAAAATTTTCCTTAACCCTATTTCATAGAATTCAATCTTCCAACTAGAAAGAGTTAGATGTTTAATAAAAGTTGATTATGAAAGACTAATCAAGTTGCAAATCAAGGAATTATAGAGATAAAATGTAAGTAAAGGTTAAAGTATTTAAGGTAAATTCTTAAACTTACTTTAATTTTTAAATGATAACATAAGGAAGTTTGATTAGGGTTTTAAGAAGTTATGAATAAACAAAAATTTGTAGCTCAAATTTTATAGATTTAATGAAAGTTTTTGAAAAAGTATAAAACATAAAAATTGTAGACATATGTCTTAATTGTAAAATTGTTTGGTAAAATTCAAAATAAGGAAAGATATATTAAGTTATAAGTGTTGCTTGTTCAGATGGATAGATAGACAATTAGGGAAGGCTATTGTATTTTAATGATATGAGAAGCTTAAAGGCAGAATATGTATAAGTGTTAAACATAAACATTATAGATATATGTGTTATTTAAATTACTGTAAAAGAAATTTGAAAAATTCGAAGTGAGAAAAGTGATATTAAGTAAATACATAGACTGACTCAGATGTAGGGTTTCACAAAAAGGCTATTATATTTTAATTATACAGAACATTAGAGACTGAATTAGGTTAAGTATTCAAAAGTGTTTGTTTATGTCTTATCTAGAGGCCTGTAAAATATTTTTATCATTGGATTAGTATTTTATGATGTGCAGCCAAATTAGTAGAGATTACTTGGATTGGAGTGCAAGGCAGCAGGGGCTAACAATTAGGTTAAATTCAAACTGTCACCATATAATGTATATTACTTGAACATGTATGAAATTTAGATATGTTATAATCTGTAATGTTTAGTTTAAATAGGTAAAAGAATCAAAGTAATTTGATATGTATAGCATGAGTTATAGGCAAAAGAACATAGACTACCAGAATGAGTAAAACAAGTAAAAGTTTAAAAGCTAAAACCCTAGGATTTGGAGATTTTAGGGAATTTCTTTAATTTAATTTTAGTTAATGTAATTTCATGTTAATTAGTGTCTAAATTGAGATTAATTGAATACGTAGCATCAAAGGACCAATGAAGATAAAGTGGAGACCATATGTGCTATATCATTGGATTTATAAGATGGAAGTTGAAAATGTGGAGCCTAAAGGCTAAGGTGAGTTATAAATGTATTAATATGCATAAAAAAAATATCACTTGAAGTTGTGGAAACTTCCTTGGAAACCCTGTATTTTGTTTGGAGACTATGTTTCTATTCTTTGTTTGACCTAATATATTCAATAATTATTTGATAATAATATCATGAGTTTCTGGTGTCAAAGATATTGTATTTAATCATATTTGTGTCAATGACCCTTATTGTACTAAATACCTAATAACATGACATGACAAAACTACCCAACCAATGGGGTAGTATGTAAAAACCGTCGATATTGTGCACAATGAATTCTTTTTTACTGTACCCTTTTTAAGAAGGGTTAACATCTTAGCCATAAGGTTTGATTAACCTTATGAATTTCACCAGTTTATATCATGAGCATGTGGCCCTATATCTGTTATGCTCATGTTTATTTGAATTATTGAGCCTTTGACATATATGACCCAATTGATATTACTGTTTTATTGATTGATTACCTTATCTATTAATATATTCCTACTATTTTGAAATACCATATGACATGATCATCTTTACCTAACCTTATGTATAATAATATGTTTATAACTCACTCATTATATTATACTCATTATATAGTTATTTACTATTTTTTTTTTCAGGAATAAGATAGTGGTGGCTGTTTCCAAGTCATTCATGTCTCCAACTTGGAACGTCAAGAACTCTAAGATAGATATTTTGTAACACCTTAGCTTAATCTGGACCTAACCCTTAAAGAGAACCTTAAGGGGGAGATTTTTCCTTTCTTTTGAATGTGTTATTAATATGTATTTATGTATGAAATTGATTATATGCATGTTATTTGAATTGGTTTTAGGCATAGATGTGGTCTAGAAGCTGTTAGGACTTAATCTGAAAATTTTGAGTTTTTGGTGAACTGGGTGCAAAATGGTCATTTTTCACCCGTCAGAATTTAATGGATTTAATATCATATTTAAAAGGAGAAAAGAATTTAAAGACTTGAAAATGACATTATTTAATTTATTCGAGTATTAGTTAGAGAAATAAACCCGGTTGAAAAATATTTCGCGGCAAGTTGTGCGATTTCGGTATTTCGGTTGCACTAAGGGTATTTTGGTCATTTCCTTTATAATATGGGATTATTGAGTGTGTGCAACCTTAAGGTATTAGTTTAGGCTTGATTAAATCGAACCATTGGATCAAATGATTAAGAATTGGATGGTTAGATGAGTAGGCTGTAAATTGGCTATCATAAGCTCAAAGTATGAGATTATTGCTTTTGGTTTTAGATTTGGTATGTTAGATGTATGTGTTATCTATTTAAGTTGACTTTAGATGAACCAATAGTATGAAAGTAAGAAGAATGGATGGTTGGATGACTAGGTTTCACCAAGATTACTATGAAACCTAAACCATTGGATCCTATCTTAAAGTGTTTGGATAAAATCACCATTTGTCTTCTTCTTCCTTAGAAAATTTCAGC
>CANXYC011380217.1:0-24308 GCA_948193065.1 Aleurites moluccanus
TCTCTCGTGTTGACATATCATCTATATATCTAGAGACAATATATATTAGTTATATAATCTAACATTATAATATATATATATATATATATATATATATATATATATATATATATATATATATATATTTTAACATGTAAAAATGCTAACAAATTACAAATTAAATTTCATGTTTTTCTTTACTTTATGTGATAGGAAAGAGGTAAATTATATTAAAGATATAAGATAGTTACAGATGCAGATGAGGAACCAAAGTGGCAAAAGTAAAAAATGAACAGATGATGGCCAAAGTGAAAAGAAAATCCTAATCTGAGCACTAAGACAAAAATGGGCAAACTGAAACAGAATAGCAGCAAAGCAAAAAACTAATCAGTGATCCTGAAGAAGCAACTCATCTAGCCAAAAGAGCAAAATAATGAAGAAGAACCATAGGAACACCCAGAAGAGAGATGAATCATAACAGCAACCAGAAGAGCATGAAAGAGAAGATCTTAGTCTCCGTAATCAAAACGGAAAAAAGAATGCTGACTAAAGAGCCAAAAGGAACTATTAAATGAATCTGGGATCAAAGATAATGGAATAAGACAGAAACCATGTAAACAAGATTATATTTCAATTGAAACCTTTCAAAACAGACCACAACATTTAGAAATGGCTACATGAAGGATAGATTTGAATAGAATTCTGTAACAAGTCAGTTTTGAACGAAGATAATAAATGAAATATGAACCCAGATGAAACGGCAATTCTCTATAATTGATTACTCCCTTCTTGCAACTCCTTCCAATTAGAAATTTTTGCCTCTTGTAATTCAATAAGCTTATTCATATGAGAGTTTCTATCCAAATCAAAATTAAGTCCACATTTCTCACCAATAGCAAGGATTACTTCAGCTTCTACGCTCGAAGATTCAGAGGAGATGAATTATTTGTTTGCCTCAGATAAAAGAAAGTTCTTATTTCTAATATCATCATCTGAAATTGATTCATCTACAACCAGTTCAGAATGCCTATGAGAACTACATTGGCAAAACTTGTTAAAAGACATGTCAGAGGAATAAAAGTTGATTACTAGTTAATAACAATCTCTAAATCTTAATATATTTTAATTTCGAACATAAATTTCTATACTAAATTAAAAAACAAAATGAATTTGTAAATTCAATTAAATTAGAATGGAATATAAACTAACAAAAAAATCACAACTTCAATAACAATTATTATCCGATTCCTCTATTTTATAATTCAATTACAGATAACTAATATAGAAGGTCAACAAATATTCAATTGATTTATTCAACCACACCCTTCAAGTAGCATGAAATTGACAGTACAATTAAGGGCTTAGAAGTTGAAACAAACATATTATACTAAGTAATTCTTATTTTATAAGCAAGAATTAGTTAGGAGAAACATTTGGTGGTATATATGAAATTGGATTTGTCATCAACTTAATAAATATAGGAGTTAATTATTAGTCTTAATTATTGTTTTAATTCCTAGAAATAATTATTGCACTTTGAAGTAAACTTACATGAAATCAACACAGAAAGATTAACTATAATTAATAACCCCTCTGTCAAAAAAAAAAAAAAAAAAAAGAGACTTTTTTATTTTCTCAAAAATTAAAACAATAATTAATTTAATTAAAATAATAATTTTTATTTAATATTTTTCATAAATATCCCTTCACTTATATTAATAAATAGTAATTATTTTAAAAATAACTATTATTTAATTTTAGTGTTAAGTATTAAACCAATAAACTTTTATTATTCTAATAAAAAAATTAAATTTTCATTATTAATTAATGAATCAGCAAGTCAACAACTAAGTTCTTTTATTATTCGATGAGGAATGAGAAAATATGCATACATATTTTGATTAACAGTCTAATAATATCAATTAATAGTTTGTTGTTAAAAATGTAATGCAGTAACAGTGAAATATATTTTATCTATTTTTATTTTTTTTTATCTGTCGTTTAAAATTTTGCATACATGTTAAGATAATTATTAATTAAATTTAAAATAATTTATTTAACCTTATATTATTAACCTTATTTTAAATTAAATTATTATATTCTAATTAAATACTATAATAATAAAGTAGGAAAAGTTGATAAATATTATTTTGAAAATTTAAAACGATAATTAAAAATATAAATGGATAAATTTCTAAAACGACAGATAAAAAAAATAGAGGAAGTATTAAATAAAAATATATTTATAAATTAGCAAATTAACTACTTTTTGAAAAAGGAAAGTACTAATGAAAAAAGATAGTAAATCTATATTTTCAGACAAAAATATAAAAGAAATGCACCATACAAATTATAAAATATAAAGATTATATTCTAAACATAATACACCATAAAAATTAGATATAAAAAATGCAGATATAATATATTTATTTATGCAATAAAAAAGTACCAACAAGCATAACTTTATGGGTTTTTTTCAATTTTTCCTTTAAGATCGTAAAAATAAATTAAAGAGTCACACGTTAAAATCTTTTATTATTAAAGGAAGATTTTTCTATGAATAAGAAAAAGGAATAAAAAAAAGATATAATATGTACTCAAATTTGGTCCAAAGCTATTAAACAAAACAAAGAGGGGAAAAAACTTCATTTGGTAAAGCAATAAAACAAAAAACAGCTAATATGTAAAAGCATAAAGAAATTGGATACATATAAAATTTCATCATTAATATTTAAGCTATTTTTGAATTTATGATTTAAAGACTTATTTATAAACTATTGTATTGGAAACCAATTAGACATATTTTGATTGGTTTCTTCATTCTCTTCATAGTGTAGAGAATGAAGAGTTCCGATTTGAGTCTTTAGTGAAAATTTTTCATCAATTCAATGAGAGTTATTAAATAAAAATGAGGATTATCCTTTAAACTAATATATAGTTCACATGTTGTTTCAATTTATTTGACCTCTTATGAATAAAAATATGATTTTTTTAATAATTATCTTAAGAACACTCATTAAAAATAATTATTTCAAATAAAATATAATTATGAAACAGTTATATTAAAAAAATATAAATAAATTACTATAAAAATAAACTGAATGAGAAAAAAAAATGAGATATTAATATAGTTTTATTTTATTATAATCACTATCATCTTAAATAATAAGTTAAAATTTGTATTTGTCATTCATTTATTTTATTTTTAATTTATTTATTTAATAATTGAATTTTCAATTCTTAACGAATATTTTTAGAATACTCGTTAAAAAAAATAAAAATATATATACATATTTAAATAGGACTCATATATATATAATAGACTCTTTAGATCTAAAATTAGCTGAATATAAGTAGGTTGTCTTTAAAAGTAGGTATGTTTTTAATTTGACAAATTTACTTAATTTAGATTTAGATTACCTACATAATAAGTTTTGTTTGATACAAACTTTATTTCCAAATGAATTTTAAATAATACTTGTATTGTTTAGACAAATTAAAGCCAAAAGTTTGCTACTATACAAATCTTAAAATTCTCTTTTAAGAGAAAAAAAAATTAAAAAAAAAAAAAGAAAAATTCAAGCCAAACAATTAAGTTCCACCACAAACTATGACTTTCATAGATATTTGGTTGTTGCTTTGCAGCAAACCAAAAGAAAAGAGGAAAGCTCAAATCGAAGGATTGTGGCAAATTAGCAATGATGTTGTGACAAATGGAGGGTGAGGGCTAGGGCCTAGGAGGGATGATGATATGATATGGGTTAGGGGATGGTTAATTTTGTTACTAGCCCATAAAATTTTATTTTCAGCGTTGTAAGTTTAGGGTTTATGTTAATATAATTTATCATCATTAAATACATATGTTAATGTGTCTCTTAGTTCAATTTCAATCTTGTCAATGCCATGATTATACGCTGAGATGAAGCCAAAATTTTTGGATGAATCAATAATTAATTATATATAAAAAGTTGAATTGGATATAATAATTGAAATTTTTTTTATAAATTAATAAATTTTTTTTCTGAATAGTTTAAATTTACATGAATTTATACACGACTATGTCTTTGACTAGGTACGATCATATCTAGCTTTGTAATTCATGATGAGATGAAAAGTGAAAGAGGAATGGAAGGAAAAATGATAGAAAAGAAAGAAGGAAAATTATTTTTTTTATTAAAATTACGGCATAACTTCTCTTTTTCTAAAAGGAAAATTAATTATTAATTATTAGAACAAATTAGTAAATTCAAAATTAAAGTTTCATTCCGGACTGGAGAGAAAAAATTAATTCTCTCACCCTTTTTTTTTTTTCTTTTACCTTTGTTTTAAAACAATATAATTAAAACACAGTGCTATATTGCCACAATTCCACTCAACACAGCTTTTTAGATGTCTTTTGCCTTTGTTCCCTTTGCAATTATGGAAGGGGATTTAAAATATGAACATAAAACTCGACGACCAAGAATAAACCATCATTCCATTGATCAAAGTGGTGTCCGGACTACAGAATTTGTCGTTCAATATTAACCCATAAATTATGCAAAGCAAACTCTGAAAAATATTCTATTATTATATGTCTAACGTATTAAATTAAATATCCATCTCCTGACCTGTTATTAGTAACAATATGTCAACAACTCGGACACCTAAACATTGTTTATCTATTAATACATATTTAACTTCAACAATAAATTTAAATTCAATTTCCTTTTTTCCCATCAAAATAAAAAATTAAAGATTCGTTTTCATTGCATTTAAATAAAAAATAAAGTATTTTTTTACCATTCGATATCCCACACAACATTTCGAGTCTGATGAGACCCATAAAAAATAAATTTTCTTAAAATTAATTTTCTCCATTCATAAATTTCGAATTCGATATCTTGTTTAAAAAGAACTGAACTCCTTACTATTTAAATCAATATATATTAATAATAAAGTATGTTTTTAACTTCTACGTAACTAATACATTTAGAGATTTAATTTTGGATTCAAGAGGTTAAAGTAGCCTAGCTACGTATTGCAAGTCTTATGACAAAAATTAGAAGCTAAATTTTGACGGAATATGTTATTTTTAAAGTTAAGAAATTATGAATTTAAATCTAACAAAAATCAATTAAAGAAAAGAAGAATTCAGAACATTAAAACAATAAAATTAGTACCTAATTAAATTCAAAGGGTTGATTTAACAGTGTTAAATCTCAATGAGTTCTCGACAGAAGACAACTTATAGTGGGAAATCTCATATGTATTTAAATTCTGACTAGATTAAAATTTTTTGAACTAACATTAACCACAAAATATAAGCGAAAATTAATTTTATATTTTTTGTAGTATAAATATAAATAAAATTTAATCTTATATCTTTTATAATACAAAGATATTCCGTGATTTACTAAAAAATATATTACTTAAATAATAAGTAAATTTTAATTTAGCGAGATTGCTTTTATTTCAAAGATTCTCATATTGCTAATATGGGCTAAATAAACAATAAAAAGAGTTAACGATTGGTAATAGAAAGCGAAAAGGGCAAAAATCCCATAGTAAACCAATTTAAAAAAGACTCATGAAAATGGAAACTTAAATATATTATTATTAGAAATTAACACTTATATAGATCTATTGAACTATAGTAACATTATAGCCAACAATAGCATCACCAGTTGTAATATTCATCCAGTGCGTCTTAGCAACAGCATATCCACGAGCCAACCGGAAAATTCCAGTTCCACCGACGATCGGCATCTCACGCACCGGACTCATAGCCGAATTCTTCCCAAGAACACTAATAGAGCTTCCATTATAAATACCATTTGTGAATGCAAAATTCAAAGCCATTATCAGACACAATTCACTCTGTCCAGCTGACCCATAAAGCCCTTGTGCCTGACCCACCAACTTGGATTTCATGTCAGGTCCTTCAGTTAATGGATCATCTGCCATCATTATAGCTCCAAAAAGAGTTGGAGATTTTTCAGTGTGAGCTGATTCTGCTACTTTAATAGCAGTTGGGTTCTTCCCACTGACTGTATCATGAAAATAGAACTGGAGATTGGTTACTGTTTCTTTCTGGGTTTTGAGTCTTTTGGCCCAGTTTTTTTCTACATGGAAGCTTTGTGCCCAAGGCAGTAGAGAAACGATGAACAAAATTTGATATAATTTTGCCATTTTCTTCTTTTTCTGTCTGTTTTGCCAATGCAAGTACTGTAAAAAGACAAAGGGATGTAAGGGATTGTTGCAGGAGAGAGCTAATTATAGGTGAATTGGCCTTGTGCAGTTGTGCTAATTCTTCTTTTATAGTCAAAGGCTGTTCAACAACCTAGTGGGAGCAGGGACCTACTTTTGTTGGGCTTTGCTCAAAACTAAAGTCCAGCCACGTAAATTTCTCTCCTTAAGCACCGAATATAAATATAAAATGTAAGAATTTGAAATTTTTGGCATAAATTAGAAAACAAGTTACAGACTATTTGTTTATGTTTGGGTTGTTTTGAAATGGAATTAAAAATGAATAGTTAGATAACCTCAGCTGTTAGATTAATTATGAAGAAATTTTATTTCTTTCCATATTGATCGGAATTAAATTTTTTGAGTCAGATTATCGGCAACAATGATATATGTACCATTTTAATTAGATTAAGGAGGTGAATTTAAAATGGTATACAAAAATTGAACTGCCTGTAATTTCACCTACTGCTAAATTAAAAATATATATATATGTGAATGATTAGATTTAAATTTTAAATTTAGTTTTAAAATAATTAATTATACATAAAAGTGTTTTATTTCAGAAAAAATTAATTATTGAAATATAGAATTTTATAAATTATACTCCCTCCATTCCACAATAAATATTTTAATTTTTTTTTTTACATGCCCTAATTTAATTGTTTCATATCCTAATTTAATTATTTCATTTCCTAATTCAAATTATATTATCCTATTTTTATAATATTATTTTCATTAAAAAATATATTTAAAAATATAAAAATTAATTGAAAAATATAAAATATGAGAGAATTTAAAAATTGGAGGGAGATTAAAATAATTAATTAATTAAAATAATAAATAAATTAAAAAAGTTAAAAAAATTTTAAAAAAAAATTTACTTTATAATTAGGATATTTATTATTAGACGGATAGAATATTTTTTTAAAATTAAATAAGAAATAAAATTTTATTTCTAGAATTAAATTTTGTTTTCATTATTGGAGAATCCAAATATCACGACTTGAATTTAGGGATGCGTGGCCGATATTGAGACATAAAAAAGTATAAGATTATCAAAGCTCAAAATAAGCCTAACATAAAAAGAACATAACTTGTTAAATATTTTAAGTATGGGATATCAAACATTAGAGTTATGAGCCCACTTATCAAATAGATTATTAAACAATCTATTAATTATCATCATACTTTGTTGTTTTAGTCTGAACACAAAACTTGTTAGCTAAAGAATAAAATATTTGCTTAACAGACAACACAACCAATGAGAAGAATATTAATAAATTCTCAGAACAATTAATTACAGATATATTATTGTAAAATAATAACACGGAGTCTCATACCCTTAAATTTTCACCTTTTTTATTATTAGATTTTTATAATTCACTTTTTATTAATCAAATCCTTTAATTTTAATTTTTTGATATATTAAATTATTTTTTGACAGAAAATAACTAGAGTGATATTCAAGCGCGTTAACACTTATAATCACACTGACTTAGCTAATTTTACTGATGTGAAAAATTAAAAAATTAAAAACTGAAATTAAAAAAAAAAAACAAAAACAAAAACGACACCATTCTCCTTGTTTCTTCTCTGCAACAAACTTCCTTCTTCCAAATCATTTGAGACATTTCTCTCTCTCTTATTTATCTCAATCCCACTTAGTGCCAGTTTGACACAGCTTATGGAAAGAAAAAAGCAATTTTTTTGGGTGAAAAGCTGATTTTGGCTCAGTTTATAGTGTTTGGTAAATATCAAAATTAATAAAAGCAATTATCTAGATAGCTAAAATTTAACTATTTGTATAAGTTAGAAATTGGAGCTTTTCAAGAAAGCTGAATTTTATATTAAACGCGTAGCTAATTTTAAAAAAATTAATAGACAAAAATACCCTTATAAGTTTATAAGCAGTTTTTAAATTGTATTTTATCAAACACAAACATATAGTTAATTATTTTTAGAAATATCACTTTTAAAAAAATAACTTTTCTCCATATAAAAAGCTATTTTCATAAGCTGTGCCAAATTGGATCTTAATACATTAAAAATTACAAATTGCTTAGATATTTGAAAAGCTATAAAATTACACAATAAGTTTCAGACATAGGTGTTGGATTTAATGGGTTGGGTTGGGCACGCTTATGATGGGTGGATAGACCCATATCCATTAATAATATATTAATTAAAATAATTAATTAATTAAGAAAATATAAAAAGATTTATATTATCATATAAAAGAAATTTAAAAGAAAATTATAATAATATTATTTAAATGGGATAATATTATTTTAATATCAAAAAATATAATCCTAAGATATTTGAATTACGGTATTCTCTTTAGTAAAAAAGATTGAGAACAAAAGGTCACATAACTCTTTGTACGAAAACTAAATAACTCTCCTAAAAGTAATTTACGTTTGTGAAGAAGCTGTGACATTGGAGAAGAAATTGTGATGTTAGAGACTTTTAGTTTGTGATTCAGAATCTCTCCGTTCGTGACCGTTCCATTGACCGATGACAAGTTTACGCGAGTCTGCGCTACAAAAGATAAATACTCTATTATATATTTAGATTATATGAAATCTAATATTGGTATTAAAGCCAAAGTACTAGTGTTTCATATTTTAATATTAATTGAATGTGTTTAATTAATTAAAATCAATTTAAATGCTGAAATTTATTATTTTTAACATGACTGAGTTGACATATTTATGGTATAATAACTCTATGTTGTTATTTTTCATTTCATGGTTTAAATATACCATGTTATAGTACGTGTGTAGCGCTTTAAATTGACACCTTAAACACCTAAATCAGATTAAAATTGAGAGAGTTATGGCATCTTAAATTTGTACTTTTGAATTTGTAAAACTGAAATTTTATGGGTTTAAAATATAGTATGTCACTCTCCAAGATTAGGTACATATTCAAACCATAGCATAGAAGTGTATTTTAGGTAAATTGACTACACATACAGCACCAAGAACCATGAAAAACCCCACTGAAATTTTTTCCAAAATCAATAACCATCTTTATGGCGGCGTATAGGCTTCACGCGCCACGTACTATGCGTGGGCTTGCACCCATCCCTATCACATGCCACTCACGTGATCCCCTGCCCAGCAGCTGTTGTTTGAGTTAAAATGACGCGTCATTTTCACGCCCACGACAACGTTTCAGCAAAACATCTCATTGTTTCGCTCTCTCCTATCAGATGCTGCCATGTGGCAGCATCGTGTCTCCCCCTTATGCTCGTTGTTGTTCGCGCTAAATGGCATATCATTTTTGTTTGTGCAGCGCGCCATTTAGGTTAAACATCGTGTCATTTTCGCTGGAGCTGGGGCTCCTCTCAGTAGCAGCACCACATTGGCCTATTTCTCTCTGACCCCTGCGCCTATTTCTCGACCTTTTTTTTTTGTATAATTTCACTCCAAATAATTTTTTGAAATTATTGGTGAATTTTAAATAATTTTTTGATGTTCAAAATATATTTTTCTTAATTATTGCCATTTTTATTTGATTAAAAATGTTAAAAAATTTGTAAAAATTTGGAAAAAATATTTTTTGAGTTCAGAAAATTATGGAAAATTATAAAATTATTTTTATTATATTTGTGCTTATATTGGGTTACAAGAATGTGTTTCTTTGTCAATATTATTGTACAATATGAGTATAATATTATTGATTTTTCACATTTTTTTCTGTGATAAATTACATAAAATAGTGATATTAATAAAGACTCTCATGATAGCATACACAGTTGCGGTCACGGCAGAAATGAAGGTGAAAATTAGAGTCTTAAAGGTTCAACTGGTACATATAATGATGCAACCTAGAGATTGCATCTGTGATTTGGATGCTATCGTGTTGCATATGAAGCGTGTGCATAAGATATGTCAAGAAATCATATGGCTAGGAGAAATGAAGAATGATAGGAAATTATACTCAACAATGCACAATTCTTTAGTGAATTGCACGGTGCTTGGGTTGCTGTATGAACATTGGAGATATGGATAAAGTTCTTACCGTGCTGTGATAAAATTATTCCTCTAAACAATATGTGAAAGAGGAATAAGGAGGTCTAAGATTCAGCAAGAGAAGGAATTTTCCCTTCGCAGTGGGAGAATAGTTCTGGTAAAAAAGATGCTAATTAGAGAGATAATTTATTCTTTACCTAAAGATATAGATACAGCTTTTGAAGAATCCATTCCGACTAGGATGAAACTAATAGAGTTTCATGAAATTTAAATATAATTTATTTTTCTTAGTTTATTATTTAAACTTATTAGTTGAGACTAATTTATTGTTTTAAGAATAATTGGTGGATATTTATTCTATTATTGTTATTAATATTTGGTTTGTAGACCTGATTTTAATAATTTTATTTTTTCCAAAATTTGATAGAATATGTATTAGTTTTAATTAATAATTACCTCAATTAATTATGTAATTAATTTTTGAATACTATTGCATGATGTTATTTTTGGAATAAATATGAATTATTCTATATATAGTTTTAAGAAATTTGGTTGGAATAATTGAATATTATTTTGCATAAATTCTTATTTTATTTTTAATTTTACATATTATCTAGATGATTGCATATTTAGTATACTTTTGACTCTAATTTTTATGTGGATTATTAATTTAATATATAATAGATTGCATAATAATAAGCATGAAAGTTGTAATATTAATGAATAAGTGTAAATATTGTCTCTTGTAGATTGGATATCTATTTAATTTAATATGGCCTTCATTGCTAAGAATATTATTGTTGAACTTAATAAGGGTACTAAGCTGAGTGGGACAATTATGAAATCTAGAGTATGAAAATATAATATGTGTTAGAAAAGCAAGAGGTTTTTGAATCTTTCAATCATGTCATGGAAGAACCGGAACAAGAAGGGAACATGACCCAGCATAAGCGAGACCGTGAAGCCTATGCAGCTTGGAAAAGGAAAAATTTATTGGCTCACATCACATTGCTCAGTGCAATGGATGATGATATAATGAATGAGTTTAAATGCTATGACCATGCAATGGATATGTGGAATGTGTTAAAAATTAAGTTTGGCGGTGTATCCGTCACTAAAGTCCGTTCGCTCACAATAAAGTTTGACACTTACAAGAAGCGTAATGATCATAATATGAGAAGACATTGAAGAGAAATGTCTAATATGATAAGTGAGCTCCATGATATCGATCATATGTTGACTGAAGAACAAAAAATTCAAGTTGTGTTCCATTCTTTGCCTGAGAGTTGGGAGCATATGCGGATGCACCTAACTCATAATGAGAATATCAAAACCTTTATAGATGTTTCTTGCCATTTGGAGCTAAAAGCTTATCGTTTTGCCTCAAGCAGTTGAGTGTTGAAGTGCATTTGACCAAGTCCAACTCATATAGAGTTTTGGATAATAAACACAAGCGAGAAAAAGGTAAAGGTAAAGGTAAAGACAAAGACAATGAGGTTCCATAGAATAAAAAGGCTAAGAAAAATCAAAACAAGAAAAACAAGTGTCCTAAGAAGCGAAACATTGTGAAGGTTAAATGTTTCAACTATGGTGATAAGGGCTACAACGCTAAGGACTGCAATGCACCTAAAAAGGTAAATTCAATTTACTCATATGTAAGTAAAATTTTTGTTTCTAGCTTTGTTTTGCTAACAGAAAGTCATCCTTTGTAGATTATAGATTTGAGAGCAACAGACCATGTGACGAAAGATCTTGAAGCCTTCGTAGATTGTCATCAACTACCCAATGGACACGATGGATATATGTGAGGAACAACGCACGTATTGAAGTCAAAGTGATTGGCACCTGCAGATTGTATTTGTGTGGCGATCGAACCTTATTCCTACATGATGTCATATTTACTCCTGAAATAAGATAAAATTTCATTTCAGTTGTGGTTTTGTTTAGACCAGCTTTTTCGTAAGAAATTTAATGATGATTTAGTACATTTATTTTTGGGACAAATATTTTA
The DNA here is from genome assembly GCA_948193065.1 of Aleurites moluccanus. Lineage (NCBI taxonomy): Eukaryota > Viridiplantae > Streptophyta > Magnoliopsida > Malpighiales > Euphorbiaceae > Aleurites > Aleurites moluccanus. The sequence continues at coordinate 12,196 of CANXYC011380217.1, forward strand.
TGATTCTGGTTATATTCTAAACGATTTTCGCGGTATGAATATTATAAACAGTACGATTTCCAATATTAGTTTTTCCTTAATCACTATTTCACAAAATTATAAGAATAATGTAAATGTATGGCATGCTAGACTTGATCATATTGGCCAACAATGAATAAATCATTTAGCTAAAGTAGTCTTTTAGCTTATTTAGGTAAGGTAGAATTACCTATCCGTGAGCATTGCCTAGTGGGAAAAACAATAAGAAAACCTTTTGGAAAAAGAATTAGGGCCGCTATTTCATTACAATTAGTTCATTCAGACGTTTGTAGTCCAATGAATGTGAGGGCTAGGCATGGCTCCTATTATTTCATCACCTTTATAGATGACTATACACATTATGGTCATTTCTATTTGATTTCACATAAATCTGAAGCTTTAAGTTGCTTTAAAACTTATCTCAACTTGGTTGAAAATCAATTAGACAAGAAAATCAAATCATTAAGAACCGACAAATGTTGAGAATATTTGTATGATCAGTTTAGATAATTGTGTAGTGGAAAAGGAATAGAACATCAGTTGAATATTCTGTGAACTCCGCAACAAAATGGAGTTGCTGAAAAGAGAAATAAATCTTTTCTTGAAATGGTTAGGTCGGTTCAAGAAAACTTTCCCATTACCTTTTGGGAGGATGCACTATTAATAGCCATATATGTGCTTAATTGTGTGCCCTCTATATCAGTTAACTCCACTCTATATAAGTTATGGACAAGTTGTCAACATGACGTAAACATCCTAAAACCTTGGAGATGTGCCGCCTATGTTCATAATACCTCTCATCCATATGGGAAATGAGGCCCAAGAGGTAGGAAGAGTAAAAGGATACATTTTCATAGGTGAGCAAGATAGTAGGAGTATAACTAAGTTTGAATCATAAGACGTAACGTTCTTAGAGAATGATTTTCCTAAGCAATGAGATTTAAACCATGAGTTCTCCTTATTTGAGACTTTAGATCGAGATTCACCAAGACCATTTCATCCACCAACTGGTCCGAATGAGAGTGATCATAGTTCTAATGGGAGTAATGATCCTAGATCTAATGGAAACTTGATGGATCATGGTTTAAATAATAGTCCAATGGAACTTGATGAAAATATTCTTCAAAGTTATGAGTTAAGACGTAGCAACTGTGGAAACATTCCTCGTCGTCGATTTGTGATTGAAGGCAATAATGAGGTTTTTATGGTTGTGTCATAAGATAATAAAAGGCCAAAGAATGTAAAAAAGGCTCTCTATTGCCCTGCTAAGGATAAATGGATGAAAGCAATGGAAGAGAAAATGGAGTCTATAAGATCAAATCAAGTATAGGATTTGGTAGATCTCCCAGAAGGACGTAAACCTATTGGGAATAAGTGGATTCTCAAAATTAAGCGTAAAGCCGATGGCATCATCGAGAGATATAATGCTCATCTCATTGTAAAGGGTATACATAACAAGAATGAATTGACTATAAAGAGACATTTTCTCTTGTTGTGTGGTTTACCTCTATTAGGTTAATTCTAGCGATTGTGGCAAATCTTGATCTGGAATTACATCAAATGGATGTAAAGACTATCTTTCTCAATAGAGAATTGGATAAGGAAATCTACATGCATCAACCTGTAGGTTTCATTAAAGAAGGCTAGGAGCATAAAGTTTGCAGATTGATGAGATCAATTTATGTTCTTAAGCAGCCTTCAAGGCAATGGTACTTTCAAATTTCATAATGTAATCATGTCAAATGATTTTAATATGATAAATGAGGATCATTGTGCTTATACTAAGATATCAAAAGATAAGTTTTTCATTATATCATTATATGTTGATGACATATTAATTGCTCAAAATGACAAGAAGTATCTGCGTCATATCAAAGAATGGTTATCGTCTAACTTTGAAATGAAGGACATGGGTGAAACTGCATATATTATTGGAGTTAAGATTTCAAGAGGTCGTACTAAAAGGATGTTGTCTCTTTTTCAAGAGTCATACATTATAAAAGTCCTTGAACGATTCAATATATATGAATGCAAACCCATATATATTCTCATAGCCAAAGGCTAAGCATTAAGTCAAAGGTTATGTACCAATACTCCAGAAGAAAAAAATGGTATGAAAAATGTCCCTTATGCCAGCACGATTGGGAGTTTAATGTATGCAATGATGTGTACGAGACCAGATATTTGCTTTGCCATTGGGATGATAAGCAGATATCAATACAGCCCAGGTCCAACACATTGAAAAGTAGTTAAAAGGATATTGAGATATCTGAAAGGCACTACAAGCTACCATTATGTTATCAAGGTGAAAACCTGAAGTTGAAGGGCTATACAAATACTGATTGGGCTGAAGATATGGATGAGAGAAAATCCACTTCTAGATTAGTTTTCTTACTTAATAATGGTGCAATATCCTGGAGTAGCAAGAAACAATCTTGTGCATTATCCACAATTAAAGTTGAATTTGTTGCATTTTGAACTGCGATATAAGAGGCTGGCTAAAGAGATTTTTTATTCATTTGGATAAACGGGCTGACAATGAATCAATTTTGATAAACTGTGACAGTCAAGCAGCCAATGCTTATATCAAAGACCCAAATTCCATTATAAGACTAAACATATTGACACTAAATATAATTTTGTGAGAGACATGGTTACACATAAAGAAGTGAACATATAATACATATCTACACATGAAATAGTTGCAGATCCTTTTTTTATAGACATGTGCTCCATAAGAAAGGAGAAAACACTATGACATGTGTATCATACCACATGTATGAATTATAGTGACCAATGGGAGGACAAAAGTTAAGATCTCAACTTTTGAAAATGTAAGACCCTTAAGAAATATGTTTCTTAAAATTTACTACCCTTATGACTTTTGGTTAGTTCTTAAGATATAGTTTAGTGTTTGCTATCTTAGCATGTTACCAGAAGATCATGAGTGATTCGATCTAATGGGACATTTCTGCAAAAGCGAACTGAATTATGATTGAGGGAACTTTATTAAAATGAAGATTGCTTTGAGGTCACATTTAGTTTTGTATTCATAGGTATACCAATTATATTCATAAGTGATTATAATTGTGAATACAAATTTTTTGTGTAGAGATTAAAAGAGAAACAAAGAAATGTGATAAACAATTTGGGCTGGTGCATACTTTATATACTCAAAGTATTCTTATTGAGATACTATATATCTTTAACCAGTGTATAGCATAAAGCTCTCGTAGTATGCCAGTCACACGGTCTATTTGTCTAGTATGAAATGTCTAAAAGGCTTATCACATATGAGATGTGTCTCGTCATGTGCGAGTGGGAGATGTTGGATTTAATGGGTTGGGTCGGGTATACCCATGACGGGTGAATAGACCCATATCCATTAATAATAAATTAATTAAAATAATTAATTAGTTAAGATAATATAAAAAGATTTATATTATCAGATAAAGGGAATTTAAAAGAAAATTATGATAATATTAGTCAAATGGGATAATATTATCTTAATATCAAAAAATCTAATCCTAAGTGATTTGAATTATAGTATTCTCTTAGCAAAAAAGATTGAGAACATAAAGTTACAAAACTCCTTGTATGAAAACTAAAAAACTATTCTAAAAATAATTCACGTTGGTGAAGAAGTTGTAACGTTGGAGGCATTTAGTTTGTGATTCATGAACTCTCCGTTCATGACCGTTCCATTGACTGGTGACACAAGTTCAAGCAAGTCTGCACTACAAGAGGTAAGTACTCTACTGTATACTTAGATTACATGAAATCAAACAATAGGAAAAGAAATAAAATTTTCTCTATTTTCCAAATTTTAAAGCACAACCTAGTTCATTTCTAAAACAAAAAAAATTAATGGGTAGACTATTTTTTTTTTAATCAAATAGACGAGGGGTCCAAGAAATGGTACCATCCATATGATGCATCTTTAATATCCAAATACATAGTCTCGAGAGGAAGCTCTCTCTATTCAACAACAATCAGATTGAAAATTATATGCCAAAATAATATGACAGCAAATTGAAATTGGATGGCAATGGAGGAATTGGGCATGAATCAATAAAGCCAAGAAAATCATGTCAAGAGCTAGTTAGAACTGTGCCCTCCAAGCAAGAAATTCATATATTACCTTTCTTCGCGGCATTCCATTACTACCAGCAGTCACTTCTCTTGTAGTTTTTAGAGATTGTATTAAAAAGTGAAGATAAGGTTGATTTTGGGTGCATAAAGTAGTGGACCTGAGATGGGTCTAGATTGTTAAAAATAGAAGAGTTTGGTGAACAGGAAGAGGAAGAATCGACAGAGTAAAGCAACAAATTATCTAGGTCACCAAGATTTGGTAAAAATGTGATATCTGATACTACCTTGATGATTGTGGATACTAGTGTTAGTGACATACTAGTCATCTTTAACATCAAGCATGGATTTGAAGTTAGAAGGGGAACCCATTTCTTGTTTACTCTCTAATACACCACAACAGCTATTACTAACATTGTTATTGTTTATGCCGGAGTCCTGAACTTTTTTATCTTCTATCCAGATGATGTCATTCAGTCCTGACAATATTTTTTAAATTTTCTTTCTAAATTTCTATTATATTTACTCTAGAAAGTATGGGAAACAAAAAAAATTGTTAAAAAAATGGTGTGAGAGAAAGAAAGGGAGTTAGAGGGAAACTTGTAAAAAGAAAGAAAAGAGGAATAATTTTTTCCGATAGGTTTATTCGCAACAGATCCAGCTCTAATTTTGCCCTATTTAACATCTCCTCGCCTTCTTCGCCATCGTCGATGAAGTTGTGAGAATTTGAAGTTGTAATGGAGAACAGTGCCATTTTTATTTTTTATTTTGTATTTTTATTTTTATTTTTATTTTCCACATCAATAAAGTTAGTCCCAGACAGCATGATTATAAGTGTTAACGCGCTTCTAACACACGTGAATATCGCTCCCGTTAGCTCCCATCAAAAAAGAATTTAATATATTAAAATATAAAAGTTGGAGGACTTAAACATCAAAAAATAAAAGGATAAGGTACAATTTTGACCATGTTGTTTAGCTCTAGGAGCACATTGACTCTTAATATTTTTCGAAGTATAATTTTGACCCTAACGTTATTAAAATATATAATTTCAACCCTTTTGACCGTTGTCTTCTGTCCTTGGGCCCCACAAGGATTAAAAAGAAATTGACAAATTATAATTTAGTCCCTAAAATTTTATTTATTTAAAAAAAATATTTTTTTTAAATTAAATATATAAAAAAATAAAATAAATTAAGAACTAAATAAAAATTAATTATTTTATTTATTTAAAATTAAAAAAAATTATTTTTGTCACGGTCCGGTTTCCCGGATCTCGACGGTTCTAGGGCACGGGAGATGCCAATGGCGACCGACACCTGTAGAACCCAATATCATATGCACAATCTATAAACCACAATATATTATTTATATTAATTAGTTACCATTCATTCTGTTATTCTGTCATGCATTCTGTAAATTCTGCAATTAGCTGTAACAATCATGTATCATATCACATAAACATCATATAACTCATATATATACCATCAAGTATCATATACACATGTTCATCTCCTAGCTAACCCATACATACCCCATGGAGTAGCTAGGTAATGAACACCAACATAATAATACAGAAATATTATAAATATATATCAGACTATAGCAGAAATCCACGGAATGACAGAGTCAGGATTCTGCAACCTACTCCTCTCCTGAAATGGTTAAAAAATAAAAAGGGTGAGTATAGATGATACTCAGTGAATCTATATGCATCTACAATAAATAGTAGGCATAAATAGAGCAATGATATCAATAGAACAGATAACAGTATTTAGAACCAATATCATGGTACAGTATAGCTGAGAAATATCATATAGGCTCGATATCATATGGAAAGACAGATAAAAGGATGGACTGCATGAAAAGAAATCATACAATCTCCAGTAATCCGTATCTATATGGACCATATAGGTCTCCAGTAACATATTTGTATCAATAAGCATAAGGCTGATCAGAATCTATGGCCAGGACCTTAACCCCTCCTAGCTAGGGTATCAGTAATACAATGTGTACATCGCCGATAGTATTTTCCCACTACCCTATCGGATCAGTAGCTCTGTCAAGCCATACAAGGGTCAATATAATAAGGGATACCATTATGCAATAATAACATCCAACAATCAATCAGTCCAATATCAATCAGTTCAATATCAGTCAATTCAATATCAATAAGAACAATGGCAATGCTGTAGATAATATACAATCAATGGTAATTGGTTTGGCGATTAAGAAAGATATGGAACAAAAGTTGGCTCGGTGGTAGAAAACGGTAGGTCAATTGGCATGCCAATATCACTGGCTATAATGGCATTCAAATAGTAGGCCTATGGAATACAAATCAATAGGACAATGGCAAATGAACTAGGCATTTCATCAAACACATGGTGAACTTGACTTGCCCAATTCAATCAACATAAAAGATACATTGTTAAAAAAGGTATAGGCATCAAAGAAACACAATTAAACAACATCAAAATGGATCAATTTGAAAAATGTATATCCTTCCTCTTTGGATCAGCATAACTTTTCTGCCTACTGAAGGTAGTCCTCATCCTCTCTCTGATCGTAGGAACCTATTTCATAGTCTCTTTAATCAACTCTGGCCCCTCTAGCTGCTTCTCTCCTGGCTCCACTCAACTCACTGGAGATCTGCATTTTCTACCATATAGTGTTTCAAATGGAGCCATACCAATAGAAGTGTGATAACTATTGTTGTAGGAGAACTTTATCAGTGGCAGATAATAATTCCAGTTACCTTTGAAATCCAGAACACACAATCTGATCATATCCTCCAATGTCTGGATCATCCTCTCTGATTGCCCATCAGTACTAAACCATAACTAGGTACCCATGGCCTCCTGAAATTTCTGCCAGAACCGAAAAGTAAACTGTATACCTCTGTCGGATATGATTACCAAAGGAACTCCATGAAGTCGCACAATCTTATCCACATACAACTGTACGTACTGAGTTGTCATATAGTCAGTCTTAACCTCTAGAAAAGGAGCAGACTTCGTCAGACAGTCAACAATCACCCAAATAGAATCATAACCTCTCGAAGTCCTCGGTAGACCAACTATAAAATCCATAGTCACCTGTTCTCATTTCTACTCTGGCAACTCAATCTCCTGAAGTAGCCCTGATGGCTTCTGATGCTCGAACTTAACCTGCTGACAAACTAAGCATTTGGATACAAATTGAGCTATATCTCTCTTCATCCCAGGCCACCAATAAATATCTCTCAGATCATGGTACATCTTGGTAATCCCTGGATATACACTGTACGCAGAATAATAAGTCTCTCTCATGATCTGATCCCGTAGCCCATCAAAGTCTGGTACACATATATGCTTCCCACATCTCAATACCCCGTCCTCTACAGTGAACTCTGTCATCCTCCCATTCTGTACCTCTTCCTTGAGCTTCAGTAGATAAGGATCCCTGTCCTGAGCCACTTTAATATCATCAAGTAACAGTGATTTCACCCAAAATTGGGCTATCAGAGCCTGGTTTCGATCCTGGGATCCCAACTCCAACTCTACTCCCAAATCTGCCAACTCCCTCATATCTCTGATCAATGGCCTCCTGCCAATCACAATATGAGCTAGACTGCCCATTGATTTCCTGCTTAAAGCATACGCCACTACATTGGCCTTCCCTAGGTGATAAAGGATTTTGCAGTCATAATCCTTAAGAAGCTCTACCCATCTGCGTTGCCTGAGATTCAGATCCTTCTGCTAAAATATATACTGTAAACTCTTATGATCAGTATATATCTCACATTTCGATCCATACAAGTAATGTCTCCAAATCTTTAAGGCAAATATCACAGCTGCCATCTCCAAATCATGAGTTGAATAATTTGCTTCATGCTTCTTTAACTGACGAGAAGCATAAGCAATTACCCTACTCATCTGCATCAATACACAACCCAATCCAATCCGTGAAGCATCACAATACACTGTGAATTTCTCCCCCTCAACTGGTAATACCAACACTGGAGGACTAGTAAGGCAATATTTCAAAGTCTAGAAGCTACGATCACACTCATCCGTCCAGACATATCGCTCCTGTTTCCTCATCAGTCTAGTCAGTGGAGCTGCAATCCGAGAGAAATCCTTCACAAACCTCCTGTAATATCTAGCCATACCCAGAAAACTACGAACCTCTGAAACACTGGTAGGCTGGGGCTAATTAGCAATTGCCTCAATCTTCTGAGGATCCACCTTAATCCCATCCTTACATATCACATGCCCAAGGAAACACACTTCGGTTAACCAGAACTGGCACTTAGATAGCTTAGCATACAACCGATGCTCGCGAAGTGTCTGCAAAATGATCTTCAAATGCTCCACGTGCTCCTCCTTACTCCTAGAATAAATAAGTATGTTATTAATAAATATGATGACAAACTTATCCAAATATGACCCGAACACCCTGTTCATAAGATCCATGAAAGCAGCCGGTGCATTGGTCAACCCGAATGGCAATACCAAAAACTCATAATGTCCATAGCGGGTCCTGAAAGTAGTCTTGGGTACATCACCCTTCCTAATCTTTAATTGATGATACCCAGACCTCAGATCAATCTTAGAAAAATGGCTGGCACCCTGCAGCTGATCAAACAAGTCATCTATCCGAGGCAATGGATATTTGTTCTTCACTGTGACTTTGTTCAGCTGCCTGTAGTCTATACACATCCTCAAAGAGCCATCTTTCTTCCCCCCAAATAATACCGGTGTACCCCAAGGAGAACTGCTCGGTCTGATAAACCCGCTATCCAAAAGCTCCTGTAACTGTATCTTCAATTCCTTCAGTTCAGCTGGAGCCATTCTGTATGGTGGAATAGATATCGGGTCTGTGCCTGCATGCACCTCTATTTCAAACTCAATCTCCCTATCAAGGGGCAATCCTGTCAACTCCTTAGGAAACACATCAGGAAACTCCTGAACAACCGGTAGATGATTCAACTATACAGAAGATCTTTGTACATCCACTACATGTGCCAAATAGGCTGAACATCCTTTCCCAATCATCCTCCTGGCCTGGATAGCAAAAATCAGGTTAACTCGGAACTCTCAAATATCACCCTAAAACTCAAACTCTAGTTGCCCCTCAAGCTGAAATCTAACCCTCTTCCGATAACAGTCTACAACTGCCCGGTGCCTCGTCAACCAATCCATACCCAAGATAACGTCTAGCTCTAACACAGGCAACTCAATCAAATCAGCACGCAAGATATGATCATCAATCTTAATAATGCAATCGGGGTAATAATAATCAACATCCACACTATCACCTTTAGGAGTAGCAATCATCAATGGCACATCTAATAATCTCCTCTCCTTAATCAATTTAGCTGCAAAATGTGGTGACACAAAAGAATGAGTAGCACCAGAATCGAATAAGGCATCAGCAGTCTCATTCTGAATCAAGATAGTACCTGTAACCACATTGTCTGATCTCTGGGCATCTTGTATGTTGACAGCAAACACTCTGCCCTGACCCCTACTAGCTGGAGCCTGACTACCACTAGGAGCTTGTCCTCCCCTGCCTCTACCTCTGGCTGTAGCCTCTCTACCTAGGTTTTGACTCGCCTACACCACTAGCTGTGAGACCGTGATAGATAGCTATTTATCAGCCCTCAATGGACAACTTTTAGTATAATGGCCCTGCTGGCCACACCTCAAATAAGCACCAGTCCGTCTCTAACACTCCCTTCCATGTCTCCGACCATAAAACCGACAAGTAGGAATGCTAGGTGCTTGTGTAACTGGCCTCGAAAAACCCTGAGAGTAGGCAGATGTTGACTGAATTATTGGCAGTCCCCTACTTTGTAATCTTCTCCTCTGACTACCACCTGAGGATCTCTGCTCAAATCAAGGCACTGGCTCTGCATGCCTAGGATGGGAGCTGCTCTCCCCCCTCCTAACCTGTGATCTGGGACCCCCTTTCCTCTTCTGGTCCCTCTTAGCCCTCTCTGTCTTGTATTTCTCCTCCATTTGTGTAGCTTTGTCAATCACTGTAGTCAATAAGGTAAACTCTGTAGCCAACAAAGCATTATGGAGTACAGCATGCAGACTCCTCCGAAACCTACTAATCAAATCAGCTCTGTAGGTACAATATGAGTAGCATAACTACTCAACCGAATAAACTCCTCCGCATACTCCTCCACTAATCTGTCTCCCTGCTCAAGCTGCTCAAATCTAACCAAGTTATGGGTCTTCACCCCCTCTGTAATGAACTTATCAATAAGCCCCTGTCTAAACTCTGCCCATATAGAAGGGTGCTCACCATAAAGCCTAGGCTCCATCCGCCTCAAAAACCATGTCCATTCCTTACCCTTAAGCAATAGCCCAATCAACTCAACTGCTCTCAACTCTGAGCAAGGTAGTCTCCTCACTACCTTCTCCACATCCTCCAAGAAATCAACTGGATCAGTACCTCTATCTCCCCTAAACTCATGCAAGTTTAGCTTCAGAAAGCTAAACATCGATACTCCAGCCTCATCAACCACTGCTCGGCCTCCCTGTACAGCTGGCTCCCTCTGAGCCCCAACTGGCTGCACAGGAGCCAGTGTCACTGAAACTGCCTTGGGTACTACAGGTGGAGGCACTACTGCTGGAGTAGGAGGTGGAGGTACCTGCTGTCTCTCCCATCTCATCTCAGCCATCTCTCTCCGTAATTCCAATAAACTCCGCATCATCTCCACTCTCATTGGTCATCGTCCCTCTTAGAATCCTCTAAAGTCCATCGGAATCGAGACGGACCCTCTAATATAGTAATCTCCCTAACCAGTGACTCATTAGAGGCTACCTCTGCCTCTCTGGTATCTCTGTCTCTATCATCAGACATCTCTATAATCTGTCAGGGAAAACAAAAACAGTCTCAGAATATGACAGAAACGCAGAATAATAACATATAACAGATGATAACAGCAATAGACGTCAATGGAAATCTTATGCTCCATGGTATACTTAATTCTACCCCATTCTGTACTTAGTTACTATTCCTCTGTAATTCGGGTACTATTCATCTGTAATCTAAGTTCCACTGTCTTTAACCTAGATGCTCTGATACCACCTCTGTCATGATCCGGTTTACCAGATCACGATGGTCCTAGAGCACGGGAGATGCCAATGGCGACCGGCACCCGTAGAACCCAGTATCACATGCACAATCTATAAACCACAATCTATTATCCATATTAATTAGGTACCATTTATTCTGTTATTCTGTCATGCATTCTGTAAATTCTGCAATTGGCTGTAACAATTATGTATCATATCACATAATCATCATATAACTCATATATATACCATTAAGTATTATATACACATGTTCATCTCCTAGCTAACCCATACATACCCCCATAGAGCAACTAGAAGGTCAGCAGGAAAGATTTTGAAAGAATTTAAGTTTGTTCCCCAATCTTTAGGGTGAATGACTTTTGAAATTGTGCATATTGAATATGTCGGATGACGGTGGTCCGGATTCTTTTTGAAGTGTTTGAATTTGACAGAGCTAGTTACTTCCAAAATGGAAAAGTAATAGGACTATGGTATATATATATATATTCTTACTTTTTTATTTAATTAAAATTAGAATATTAAAAAATATATGTGAATAATTTTACATATAATATTCATACATTATATTTTTATTTATTTATTTTATATATTTTTTAATTTAAAATAAAAAATAAATAATATTATTTTTATTTAATTAAAATAATTATTTAATTTATTTTCTTATTTTTTGTATATTTGATTAAAAATATTTTTGTATATTAAAATAAAATTATTTTATTTTATTAAATATGCAAAAAATAATTTTATTTAAAAAAATATATAAAAAATAAGAAAATAAATTACTTTTAAAAATTAATTATTTAATTAAATACAAATTAATTTATATTAATTTTAAATTAAAATATACAATAAATCAATAAATAAAATTGTGTATGAATATTTTACACATAAAATTATTCACATATATTTTTA
>CANXYC011380411.1:0-17024 GCA_948193065.1 Aleurites moluccanus
TTTGTGTTGTGAGTTGTATTTGGAGGTTGAAAGGATTTGATATTGATATTAGAAGTGTTTTGTTGTATTTTCTATTTGGGCAATGTTAATATTACAGGGGAAACTCTGTCCGATTTTCTGTAAACTTAAAGTGTTTTTGAAAAAAAAAATTATATGTAATAAAATGGTTAAATGGAATGAAGCTTGTAATTTGGGTTCTTCGAGGTACCGGTATATATTATTCTCGTGCCCTAGGACTGTCATAGCCCTATAGAGGGGGTTGTGACATATAATATCCTGCCATACCCTGAAACTTCATACTTCTGTTACATTAGTAAGGCGTGGCCAATTTGCTATAGCTTTAACTTTCTTCGAATCTACTTTAATGCCATCCAAGCTTACAACATGCCCGAGGAAACATACTTTAGTGAGCCAAAACTCACACTTAGATAGTTTAGAGTACAATTTATTCTCTCGTAGTATCTGTAATATAATCTCAAATGCTACTCATGTTCTTTTCTACTTTTAGAATAGACAAGTATGTTATCAATGAATACAATAACAAACTTGTCCAAGTATGGCTTGAATACTCGGTTCATCAAATCCATAAAAGTAGTTAGAGCATTGGTTAACCCAAATGATAACACTAGAAAATCATAATGACCATATCAGGTTAAAGAAATAACGAGCTCCCTGTAACTAATCAAATAAATCATCAATCCGAGGAAGTGAATATTTATTCTTGATGGTCACTTTATTCAGTTGCAGATAGTCAATACACATCTGAAGTGAACCATCCTTCTTCTTAACAAATAACACTAGTGCTCCTGACGATGAGTTGCTTGGTCGTATAAACACCTTATCTAGTAATTCCTGCAATTGTACCTTTAATTCTGATGGAGCCATTAGGTATGATGGAATTGAAATAGGATCAGTACCCAAATATACATCTACCTCAAACTCAATTTCCCTCTTCAGTGCCAAACTAGGGAGATCTTCAGGAAAAACATATGGAAACTCATTAACTATAGGTATCTGATCTAATCCCTTAAAAAATGATTTAGTATCCACTACACTCGCCAATAATGATGGACGATCTTTTCATAGTAGTCGCCTTGCTCCAATGGTCGATATTAAGTTGGTTTGGGTTTCACATCTATCACCCTGGTATATAAATTTATCCTGCCCTTCTTGGTGGAATTCTTTCCTTTTCTTATAACAATTAATCATTGCACGATGATTATTCAACAAATCCATTCCTAATATTACATACAATTCCAATACTGGTAATTCTACTAAATCCACTGTCAATATTCTACCCTCGATCTCCACTTCACATCTTATACACACATGTCTCACCTCTATTCTCTCACCCACGGGGGTAGATACTTCTAAGGGTATTTGCATTAATTATTTTTTCTTACTTAATTTAGGTGCAAAATATGGTGAAACAAATGAATGGGTAGTACTATAATCAAATAATACTCATGTAGGTTCATATTCCATATTAACCATACCTATCAATGTAGTGTTTGCCTCCTGTACCTCCTGGGATTCACTGCAAATACTTTGCTTGACCCTGTCTAGCTGATGCCTGACTAGTACTCTAACTCTGCCCCTATCCTCTGCCTCTGCCTCTACTTCCAATTCCTCTATTTCATTTCCACTCATCTGGACAGTTGGTTGAGATGCTACTGTAGCAGTATGCTAAACACTAGTGTTAGGACAATTTTTGGTAAAGTGTCCCTATTGACCACATCTTAAACATGCTCTAGTCTCTCATCTACACTCTCTTCCATGTCTCTTACCACATTTGCTGCATGTAGGAATATTGGTCATCATTTGTGCTGGTATGGATGAACCTCTGGAATAGCTAGATGTTGATGGTTCAGTAACAGGTCATGTATGGCCTATCCTTTGGTTACCTGCTGGCTGACTAGTTTTAGCCACTAACTTTATTGCTTTAGTCTGAGAAATCCTCTCACCTTTTCTCTGATGGTTACTAGCTATTCCTTTCATACTCTACTCTTTCCTCTTTATATTTTGCCTCCATTTGTATTGCTTTATCAATAAGCTTAGTCCAAGAAGTAAATTTTGTGGCCAATAATGCATTACATAATGATGCATGTAATCCCCTCTTAAATCGGCTAATTAGATCTGCCTCTGTCGGTGCAATGCTTCTGGCATATTTACTTAATTTAATGAACTCATTGGCATATTCTGGTACACTAAGGTTCCTCTGCAGAAGTTGCACAAACTGAACTATCTTACTCTCCTTGGTTCCTCAGTAAGGAATTTATCTAGCACGACCCTTCTAAACTGTTCCCAAGTAGGTTGTGCAACACTATATATCTAATTCTCAATGTGATGAGTAAACTAGTCCCACGCATTTTCTTTCAACAATAAACCCACCAATTTTATTGCTCTAGCATCTCAATATGACAATCTCTTTACCACTTTCTCTATCTCATCCAAAAAGTTATTTGGCTCCTCACCCTAGTCACCCTTAAAATTTGGCAGTTGCAGCTTTAGAAATTCAAACATACTAACTCCACCCTCTTCAATAATATGGAGACCCACCTGTCTAACTACAGGTTCGCTTGGGACAGCTACAAATTGCATAGGAGCTGGTAGAGCAGCTAGTGATACTGGTAGTGGAACAACCTATCTAGCCTACCTAAGTTCCTTTAATTCCCATCTTAATGCCCTTATCTCTAGTCCCCAAGGTTCCTCGGCCTCATCAACCTTCTATGTTCTCCATCTGCTATAGGGTGGTTCTACTAATTCTTCCTTAGCTGGGGTTCATTCGATACTATTTCTAGTCCCTTGACTGATTCCTCTACTCTACCACGACCTCTACCATGAGGTAGTCCTCTAGGAAGCATCTTTCATCACTATAAGATGTAAACACAAAACTATATCATATAACAAACAATGCAGAATAAATATATATATATAACGAATACTACAAATGAGGTGACAATAAACCCTATGCTCTATGGTTTACCTATGTCCTATTGACATTAAACCTATGCTCTGATACCATAATTGTCACGTCCCAAATTTGAAACATGACGGTCCTAAAATATGGGAATTATCTATACTACCAACACCAGTAGAACCCTTGATATTCTATCTGTTTATTCTTGTAATATCATATCATTTCATAATCATACTAAGTTAGTCCATTTTCATATTTAATACACATATGTATATGTATATAACATTCTAATGTATAACATTACTTAATCAATTATAATTCTATTACAGACCATTCCAATTCTACCATAAAGCAGTCTAAAGTACAAAATAGATAATAAGAGTAAGAACTATACATGACAAAATTTTGTCCCAATTGAGGAAGAAAGAAGCCTTTGGAACAACTTTACTCTACTCCTGATCTTAAAAATATTAAACAACTAAAATATGAGTATAAAATGCTCAATGAGCTACAAATATGTCATACACAATTAGGTTAGGTAAGTAGCAAGGTTGACCATCAAATGAATCAATAAGGAATAAGAATAAATGAAATAACAATATTAACTGAAGAAGGTCAATTTAATCAAACTAATCAATAAACAACACCAATCCAATCCAATCAATCAATGGAGTAATTATTCAATAATAAAAGGGAGGAACAATGCATGATAAATAATGGGCCTGTAAAAGAATATAATAAGATACTACAGTCCGGTAATATATCCAATCCAATATAAATTATATAAGGATGATCATACCTTATGGCTAGGATAATAACTCCTTTCTAGCAAGGGCCCTAATATATAAAAATAATACATTGTGCACAATGCCAATGATATTTACCCACTACCCCATCGAAAGGTAGCTATGTCATGTAGGTACAGTAACAAATAAATAGCAATGTAATAAGAAAGTCAATAAGCAATGGAACAATAGATAGAAATATCAATTAAACAGATATCCAATAAACTCAGTGTAATTCCAATAAACAAGTAATGAATCAATAGTTAAGTAAACATAGAACTATGTCAATGGAGGAATGATAAGTCAATAATAAACTAAGTTAGGGTTTTAGATAATAGGAATGCCATTGTAGTAAATCTATACTGATAAAACTTCTATTCAATGTTGCAGCGAAAATGCTTATCAACATTGTTGGAAACATTGCCAGTCAATGTCGCTGGCGAAATTGCTTGTCAACATCGGTAACAAAATCTATAGCCATTTAGTGTGTAAGGAAAGTTCACTCAGGCATTTTGGCAAACACTTGGTGTGCAGCATTTTAAAGGCATTTTGGTAAGGTTCTAAGGTAAATTTGGCAAGTCTATTTCAACACACACTAAGTATATTAATCAAAGAACAATGTAGGCATTAACAGTTTATGGCCCATCACCCATGCAATAATTATCCATGCTATGAAAAGTTTTCGCTAAAATAATGCTAGCAATGGAATGACTCTGAGCCATATGGGAAACTAGCTCCATAATCATAATACCTCCCCAATCTAGAGAGCTAGAAAATAGGCATCTTGTAGTCAAGCACATTACCAGTCAGGCTTGGTGGATCAGCCTGCATGCTTTGGCGGATTTGCCCAAGCTTACTGATGGATCCAGCAAGCCTGGGTGGCGACTCTATGTGGCTGGTTCGTCCAGACTGTCAAGAGTCATCCTCCTTAGGCTCTGAATCCACTAGAAGCATTTGGAAGATCCGACTAGGCTAGTTGGCGGATCTGGAACTTCATTCCGGTGGCACCTCACCTATTTTTGTTAAAATTACCATTTTACCCATTCTACCCTTATAAATACCCCTACCTTGACCGCTCTCTTATTTGGACACAACCCCCTCTCCCACCTCACTCTTTGAGACTAACACACTAATTTTTCTTTCAATTCTTTTTGAATTAAAGAAAACTTAAATAATTAATTAATTAAAATTAATTAAACTAAGTTAAAAATAATTACACTTAATCAATTCTCTTTGAGTTTCCTAATTAACATAATAAAAGAAGTTTACTTTTTTTTTTTAAAAATTTAAACCGATTTTCTTAATTCTATAAGACTAAGACATTGATTTTTAAAGCCTCAAACTAATTCTCATTAAATTAATTTGATTTCTTAAAATCAAATCTGATTTCAAAGTGGAGCTCCAATCAGATATAATCCTTCGAATACCACCATCAAAAATATAATTCCCCCAATCCAAATCAATCCAATTTAATAAAAGAATATAATAACATCAAAAACCAGTTACATCCTCCACTAAAAAGAATATAATATATTAAATTTCATTTAAAAAAAAATTGATTCATCTTTTCTCCCTTCATATGTGGTTGAACCATGTTCATTCATTTCTTTATGTTATTTGTTTTCTTTCCTATTTCTCTTCATATAGGACAAGTGTATTTAGTGACAGGTTTAGTTAAGAAATAATAAAAAATTGCTTACTTTTACTTTTCTTAGCCGTACACATGTCCATCTTCTCTTTTAATTTTTATTTTCATTCGTTCTTCTTTCTAATGAAGGATAAATGAATTAAAAGAAGAGTCCAATAAAAAGAAAAGCCAAAAAACACATATTGTTATTTTCATTTGGCCGAACCTAGTTTGACAAAACAATATCTATATTTTTCCTCTACTTCTCCAAAAATTCCACGAAATCTTTTATAGCAAACTTCGCCAATCTTATTCTCTAATTAAACTTACAAATACAAAGGTAATAAGAGCTTTAAGATTAAAAAGAAAGGGGGCAACCTTGAATTCTCATTTCAAGCTTTAAGAAGTGAAAAACGCAAAAGAAGATTAGATGAGGACCCCCAATTCTGTTAAGGTAAAATATTAATCTTGTTCTAATTTTAATTTTATAGCATTATTAAATATAATAAGTGATAAATTGTTATGTTTGAGCTAAAAATTGAATTATATGGTTAAGGAATGAAAAATATAGAATTGAAAATCGATGAGTTAAGGTTTGAAGGAAACTTAATTAATTAGAGTTTAATTTCACAAATTCATAGTTATTTGAGTTAAATTTGAAGTTTTGTTGAATTTATATCTTTAAGAAGTGAAGAAGGAAAAAAAAGGTTGGATGAGGGCTCCCATTCTGTTTGGGATAATTAATTGCTAAAATATTAATTTTGTAAGCCAAATAATCAAGATGAGTTATAAATATATCATTATGCTTGTGTATATATCCAAAAGATTGATTTGAATTGCCTATGGATTTATTCTCCATTTGATAAAAACTAATGAGCCTTATTCTTGTTGTGTTTTTTTTTTTTTTTTGAAATTGTTCTATTGATTCATTATTTCATCATTGTGAATTATATTAACTAATTATTCCTTGGTACATTGCAAATTTGACTTAAAGTTTTGAAGTTCCAATGTTGGCCAAATATAGTATATGTGTATTATTCATTATTTTTTATTGTTGAGTAAATTGATTATTGAGTGATTGTTTTATTCCATATAAGTTTAAAGAGATTCAATGACAGAACTACCCAATCCTGATGGGTAAGGGTAAATTCATCGGCATTGTGCATAATGAGTATGAGAAGTATGCTACTAAGATATGCAACCTTTACTTTATAGTGGATAGTGACCTATTAATTATGTATTGCATCTCATTGTATTGAGCTCTCTATTTATGTTAAGTGGTTATTGAGTTTGTTGATATTCATTCCTTATTGGACCTTATTATTCCTTATTTATTAATACTTATTGTACCTTATCCATTACTTGATTAAATGTGAGCCATAAGCCATTCTTGTGAGCTAGCCTTAAATTACCCTAGCCTCATAAATATGGTGGTATATTTGTCACTCACTGAGTTATTACTCACCTTACTATGGTTTTTTAGGAGCAAAGTAAATAGGAGTGGCTACTAAGGACTCTTTCTTCTTCAACTTGGAACTAGTTACATCAATGTAAAGTGTTTTCTCCTATCAACTTGGAAAATTGCTTATTTTCCCAAACTTCAAGCTGAAATATGTCTGAAGTCTAAAACTCTTTTTCAAACCAAACCCTTCGCAAGAAGGGCGCACTACGCAGACTTGATTCCTATTCAATGGGATACATATGCATGCTTTAGTCAACATCAAGTCCAAAAAAAAAAAATATATATATATTTTCCCTTTTTGCATCACTTTTATGTTATTTTAATATAATATTGGAGAATGTGTGATCAATTTAAAACTCATAAGGGATAAAGTTGATATCCCCTATTTTAATATTCAATTGGAAATTATTCCTTTTTTTTTTTATTAATTTGGATGAATCCAAATAGTTTAATTACTTTATTTACTACTTTACATCTAATAAATGTCATTCACAAAATAGTATTTTTAAGTCATAATTAAATTGAAAGCCAAATCAATGTTACTTACAATCGAAAACCTAATCCCTGAATCCATAAATCTCATTTGAAAGTCTAGTATTCTTTTCATTAGGTTATAATTGGAGTCAAAATTAGATTTTTTACTGTATATTTTTCCAACAAAAAAATATTAAGGTGGCGACTCCCCATAAAGTCTCAAAACTCATAATCATTTTCAACACGATTATATACACATCCTTAAGGTCAAAATTCGGGTTTCTCATCTCACAAGAAAATTCATGATCTTTGTTCTAAAATGCTGGCCAACCAACTTATAATACCTTTATTTATCTTTATCTCAACTTGTAACACTCTAAAAATTTCCATAATTGCATATAGGACCTTATAAATAAAAATTTATAAGTTTTTTATTTTTAGTTGATTAGATAAGTTACAAATGAGTAATTAAATTCCTATAACTCTAATTTAATACTTAAAGTATTGTATTAAAAATAGAATCACACATAAATACAATATAAACCTAATTGACTATGAAATGGAAAGTTCAAGAAGTGATAGTATTAAAAAAGAAAGTGGGACAAAAGTATAAATATAAAAAAGTTGTGGGTCAATTTATACATATCAAAACTTGAGGGGCCAAAGTGCAAATATCTAAAAATATCAAATATCTATAAAGGCACCTAAATAGGAAATTTAGCTCAATTTTTCTTCCATCTCTCCCATTTGGTTGAAATTCATTCCCATTTCCCCTCCCTCTTTTTCTTCTCAACTTTTCACCAAATTTCATCCACTAAAATTTATCCACCAAGATTCATCCAACCTTGAATTAACTTAAACCTACACCTAATTCAAAGCTTAAACACCTAATATCTACCAAAAATTCAACTAAAAACCTAAAGGAAAACTAAAATCTTCAAAAAGGTTTCAATTAGGGTTTTGGCACAACTTGAGGTAAATAAATTTCTTTTGATATTTTCATCAAATATGAGTTATATGATGTTTATAATTGTATATATTAGTAAATATACATGTACATGTGAATATAGGATGAAAACCTAATGAATTAGATTTTATGTAAAATTTAATTTTTCCAAATAGATGTGTTTAATTGAAATTGAGTTCATAATATGATTTCTCACATCAAAATGAATCTAAAACATATGAGTTTTACTTTGTAGAATCAAAGGAAGATAAGATTGGTGATGGTAAAGAACAATTATGCTTATAGTAAATTTTGGAGCATCCAAAGGGTTTTTGATGCAAACAAATGTTTAGGTGAGTTATAAATGTGTCATTTTACCTTAAAATCACTATTGTTTGAATTATAGAAATCTACCCCGATTATCTTTCAGGTTGAAAAATGATTCTTCCTTCATATCTTCAAATTTCCTTTCAAATAACAGTCCTAATATCCTTTTAATTCATGTGATTTTTTCATGTTTGGCTGAAGGACCACTTTTAGATAGTAGGCCCTTCAGACAGGATGTCGTATGCTGCTACTAGATATCGCATATGTAGAACCCTAGTTTGTTCTTATTCTGAGCAGGACTAGATAAGTTGGATTCTTAAGTTAGGCTCTAAGGACTTCCTTTGGTACTGTCCATGGTATGAGATTCACTCTTTTATGACTATGAGTTACGGCTATAAGATGGTTTATCTATTAGGCTATGTCATGACCACCTTTTACTAGGGTATGAGGGTACTGAAGCAAATGTGTCTGCCCTAGTGAATTCTATCTGACGAGCCCATATTTCCCACTTTGCTTATTATCGGCCTAGTTTCTCAGGCAATTATGAATGGATGGAGAAGGGTTATGTATTTTGTGCATCCAACTAGCTTATTAGGGAGACTTAAGGGTTATAATGCTTAGCTCATTGAGAGAGTTTAGCCTATTTAGAAGACAAGGAGAGCCACTTTGGTATATGAAATAGAGAGAAAATTGGAGACTGAGGAAGTCATGAAACCTATGACTAGGACAAAAACAAAGATAAAGATTGATGAGGCTATAAAATCTGTGATAGGTATAGGGATAGGGTTGGAGATTAAGGAGGCTACTAGTTCTGTAATCGAGATAGAGACATGTTTAGATATTAAGAAGGATACTAGATATGTGACCGAGATAGAGATTGGGGTAGTTAGTGTTCTAGAGGATGACACTATTGAGAGAGATACAACCGCTGCTCTCGAGGATAGTACCATTATGGTAGAGACAGCTGCCACCCTAGAGGAAGACAGAGATTTAGATGAGACTAGAGATACCTATCCTAAGAGGATGAGAGCCTAGATAAACTTGCCTTCCTATTTTAACTTTTGACTTCTTTTTGGCTTTTTTATTTTGAGTTACTATTCATCTACATTTTTTGCCTTTAGATGACGAGACATGATAGTACCAAGTCAAACAAATAACTTAAATATTTTGATGTAAAAATGATGATTGTAAATAGAATCCAGTTTGAAATGAAACATCAAATTATTATTATTATTTTTCTTTTTCTCTCTTTTTTCTTCTTTTTTATATGTTTATTTTTTATTTTATTACTCTAACTTTTGACTAAGTCATCCATTAGGGTTTTTGACTTGATGAGATACTTTAATTTTTGCCTAAGTCACCCTTTTGGGTTTTCAAATTAGGAGCTAGGAAATGAATCAAATAACTATATGAAAATTTGGTATAAAATAATAATTTTATTATGATTTGGCCCGCACCCGAATTAGGTTGCCTACGTATCTCCAACACATTTTCCTCTAGTCATTTTTTTCAATTTTCAATTTAGGAGATCAAGTCATGTAGCTCTTATTTTTACAATGCATCATATAATTAAAATAAAAAAAATACTCAAAATATCTTTTTAACTAGTCTAGATTACAAGGATTGAAAAATTTATTCCCATCTAGATCCATAAGTATAGCACCTTCGCTGGATAGGATCTTCTTAAGGACATATTGGCTGACCTAATTAGGCTCGAACATGCCTCTTAGATCATGAACAAGAGCTTTTATTTCTTTTAACACCAAATTTCCTATTTTAGCCCTTATCAATCACTTTTTCATTGAAGTGTCGGGCTATCCTCTACTGATATCCTTGAATTTGACACAAGGCACCCATTCTTTTTCATCTATGCCATTGAGCTGATTATGATAACCATTGATCCATTCAACTTCATCAAGCTGACTTTCACGCATGACCTTTGCAAAATAGATTTGCATTTCATTGGGCAATACGACTTCTATTCCATAAACTAAAGAGTAAGGAGTTGCCCTAGTAGGGTACGAATGGAAGTTTGATACCCCATAAAGAAAATGGCAGATGCTCGTGCCAACTATTGTTGCTTGTAATCATGTTTTGCATAGTAGTCTTAATGGTCTTGTTTATCATTTCCACTACCTTATTATTTGAGGACGATAAGGAGAAGATTGATGATGTTGAATTTTTTCCTTTTTAAGCAAAGTGACTACTTCTTTCTGAAAGTGAGATCAATTATCAATTATAATCTCAAAAATCAATCCATATCGAAAAAAGGATGTTGGTTTGTATGAATTGTGCTACTATTTTAGCATTCAATACCCAATATGAAGCTACTTTTACCCATTTTATGAAATAGTCAATGGCCACTAGGATGTACTCATGTCCATTCGAGGATTTCAAAGTGATAAGTATGTTGACATCAATGCCTTAAGTTGCAAAAGGCCATTGAGTTGAAGTTGGATTTAAAGGAATCGAGGGTTGCTTTTAAAGCTTTGCAAATATCTGGCATTTATGACACTTCTACACGAAACCTAGCACAATCCTCATTTATAGTTAGCCAGAAATATCCCAGGTTTGCCATCTTTAGGGCCAAAGAAAACCCATTCATATGTGGACCTTCTTCACTTTCATGAACCCATTCTATAATTTGTTAGGCCTCATCCTTAGTCATGTATCTAAGATGAATATTATCCTAAGTTCTTTTATAAAGCACATCCCTATTTGGAATGAAATAGCTAGCAAGTTATTGTCTAGTCTTGTGTTCTGACTTGGTCACCCCTTTAGGATATTCCTCGTTTCTGATAAAGTTAAAGATATCCAAAAACCAAGGCTTTTTGTCAGCCAATTGAATTTGCATATAAAGGGTTTCATGACCAAGTCTTCATCATATCTCAAGAACCACTGGTCAAACTATTTCTCCATCCTTATTATCTTTTATGGAGGCTAAGGTAGACAAAGCATTAACGAATTGATTCTTTGAAAGCTCATTTGAGTAAGGTTAGTTATACATTGATGGTAAGGAAACAAATGCTCTTCCCTTATTTTCTAGTTAATGAAGGCTTGCGAAACAATTAAATTAGAATTTCCATAAACCTCCAAATGTTCAATTTGCATATTAATGGCAACCTTTAAATCAACTATGCAAGCTTCATATTTAGCTTCATTATTTATCACATCAAACACTAATTTTATAGCCATGGTAAATGATCCCCATCAGGTGTGACTAAAACAATCTCGGCACCATAACCTTTATTACTAAATGCCCCATCAAAGTAAAATTTCCATACTTGAGGTTCTAATACCATGATATCCTCATCCGGGAATTCGAGTTCAAATAGTTTTCCCTTTATAGAAGCGACAACTAACTAATCAACTATCACACTTCCTTTGATTGCTTTTCTCGAAACATATTTTAAATCAAAAGTTGTAAAAACTGCCATGTCATTTTGCTATCAAGAATCAGTCTCTCTATAAGGAATTTCAAGGAGCTTTTGTCAACAAGAACATAGGTGGTGTATGAACCCAAGTAATGTTTTAATTTATGGCACACCCAAACCAGAGCAAGGCATAAACAGTTAGTCTGATTATACTTAAGCTCATGAGCAAGCATGCGTTTACTCAGGTAATAGATAACATTTTCTTTTGTGAATCTGCAGTGTTTTAAGCAAGTATTGCACCCATAGCTTTTTGAGTGACTAAAAGATATAAGAGCAAGGGCTTGCCCATTCTCGGTGGTTGTAATAAGGGAGGATTCAACAAATATTCATTAATGTTTTCAAAGGCTTATTGGAAATCATCATTCCATGATTTAGAAACTCCCTTTTTAAGTAATTTAAAAATAGGACCGTATATATTAGCTAGCTGGGCAATGAATCAATTAATATATTGCAAACATCCCATAAAACCTTTAACTTCCTTTTATGTTTTAGGAATTAGCATTTCTAAAATGGCCTTTGACTTGGTAGGATATACTTTTATCCCTTTTTTACTAACGATATATCCCAAAAACACACCTAAAGATGCACCAAAAAGATGATGTAATGTATGTGTAATTTTATTTATCTTTTGTGTCAAGGTTAATTTATTTTTTTCTTTCTTTCTTTATTTCATTTTCTTTTAATGCTTTACTCAAATGGAATTCATTAACACTAAAAAAGCAGACATAGGAACATAGTAGGAAAGATCACATTTTTTATTATGAATAAAAGTTCCATCATCACTAATTACATCAAAATTAAAAGTAAGACTAAGGAACTCTTTTACATACTCTAAAGAGGAAAAAGAAGGAAAGGACTCAATAGACTCAGTATTGGACTCATGTTCAGACTCTGACTCAGCTTACAAAAAACCAGGGATTAACTTAATGGCCATTATGCAATACTAGGGCTCGGGAAAACCACAATATGAAAAATCCTCACCTTTTTCCACAAAATAACCATTTAAGGTTTTAAAGTAAGGGCATATTTGCCACACAAAGGTCTCATTTTTCTTTTTGGCATGAGCCCTAGTTGTGGCTCTTGCTTCCACCTCTTCTAAGTTTGCTTCAGTAGGCTCGTAACCTAGTCCAAAAAGTGGATTAGCTACTGGATAGTCTTTGAATGAGGCTACTTTGACTAAATAGTTATTTGATGATGACTTCAAGGGGCATGTCCATAATGAGAAATAAGAGTAATTTAGTCATTTAACTACTTTAGCTAAGAGATGGAATTATGACTTTGGAAGATATGCCTCTAATGAAAGATAAAGGCAACTTAGCCATTTTAGCTAAGAGACATGACGGACTGAAATGATGGATATCGAAACAAAATGACTATGATGAGAAAATAATTTGTTAATTTTTTTCCTGTGAAAAAAAATTTTGGAAGATTGACTAAGAAAATGACTTTAAGGAGGAAAATTTTGGCTAACCGCTTTAGCTTTTAAGAAAGAGAATGACTTTAGAAGTATGCATTTCAACAAGAATTATTTTGAGATAGATTCAAAATAGGAAAAGATAGATAGATATATATATATAGCTCTAATTTTGATTGAACTGCCCTTTCGAGTTTTCAATCCGATGAGGCCTGGCCCGATCGTTACTCCATTCTATTCAAAGAATCAAAACACTCATTAAGAAGATTAGTCCCATGTGGAAGTGGCTGCCACTTTTCTATTTTAAAAGATGGTGAGTAATTGATTTTTTTTTTTTTTTATCATTTTAAGTTTTGAAAATGTTTTAGGGAGTAACCACCTTCATTTTTTTAATAGGAAAATAAGGTAAAAACTGAAAATTGACTCCAATTTAAATCTCACGGATAAAATACACTAGACCTTCGAACCAAGTTCAAATTTGGGGACTAGATTTTTGGTTTAGAAACTTGAAATTGATTTTTAATTAGTTCTAACTTGAAAATATATTTTTTTGATAAATAGTGAATAGCATGGCATTTATATGATGAAAATCAGTAAATAAATGATGCATCCAAAGCAGTAAAGAATGTAAATTATTACATAACAGATAATTGAGGATTTTAACTCTAGCCTTTATGGATTCTAAGTTAATCACGTCATATAAATAGGAGATATTGACTTTAGCCCTTATTGATTCTAGGTTAATCACAAATACTCTAAAATTAATGAATTTAAAGCATTAAAAGGAAAATTGATTTTTAGAGTTTTTGAATTTGATACTTGATTAAATGTATGCCTATATATCCCTTTGAATGTGAATCAAAATCTGCATAGTTTGCCCTTCTTGCAAAGGGTTTTGGGTCTGATTTCAGTTTAAAATTATGTTTTTAGTCTGATTAAAAGCTTTGGTTTGAGCTGATAAGTCTGATTTTGAAAGTCTGATTATACTTTTCTTTGAATTTTGCAAGAAGGTGGTGGTTAGAGGGATTTTCTGCATCGAAATTCCACTTTTTGGTTCGAGGAAGTAGGGTTAGGTACGGATGTCCAACTTGCTAAATTAATTCAATGAGAATTAATTTAGGGCTCTATTGGCCAAATTGGTCTTCTATTCCTTTAATTCAATGAGAATTAGAGAAATCGATTTGCACTCAAAGAGAGTTAAATCTCTTTTAATAAGAATATATTAATTGAAGGGAGAAGGGATGGCTTGCTAAGGAAAAATCAACTTAACAAGTCTAGGTGTGTGGAGAAATAAAGGGGGATGGGGTATTTATAGGCACTCAAGGGAAGTTTGGTAAAAAATCGGATGAATAGTTTTGGTAACACCGACAGGGGTGTGGATGTTGCGCGAAGGGCTAAAGGATTCATCAGACACAACTAGCGGTGTGTAGTCTTCTGTTTGGGCAGCTCATGGGTGCATGGCAGCCCAATGATGCAACAAGTAAAGCTAAAGGCGTTGCCAGGCATACCTACAGGCGTCCGTTTCACACTTTCATTTTTTGCTTATTTTTAATGCTCTGAGTTTGTGGAGAGTTTCATTGGGACTGATATGAGTCCGCTTAAGTCTCGGGGGTGGTCCAAAGATTTAGGAAAGCATGGTTGCTCTGTATATGGTCTGGTACTCATTTCAAAACCTATAAAAGTCTAGGTATACTCAATGAGGTGCAAAATTACATGTTCATGATAGGCTTGCTATAATTTCTGCCTAAGCCGTTCTTTCGAATTTTAAACTTAACAAACTTTCTTTTCTTTTCCTATTTGTTCACTTTTTTTTTACAATAATGAATCAATGAAATTTGGCATATTTTTTAGTAAAGAAAGTCATCTTCCATGAATTGGACCATTGTTCTCTTTACTTTGAGCTCCATCAAGTTCTTAGCCTATAAAGAATCTTCTTGAGAATTTCAGGATCAACTTAAGATTGTTGCTTCTTATTATGGATTCAATTATCCAAAGTGGAATGAGCATTAGAACACATTTTATTTTTATTTTTTCAACGGTTAGATGAAAAGTTCATGGTTGATCCAATCATATTTTGTTTCTTTGATAGTCTCATTAGTTGGGAATTGACAAAGAGGTCAACGAATGATAATTTTTTACCATCATTTTGATTATTCTTTTGATCATATGATTAGTTAGACATTGTTTGATTTTTCTCTTGGTTAGGAGATGATGAGGAGAAAAGGGTGACCCATCTTTTTATGGGCTTTTGTTTGTTGCTTTAATCTTTCCATCAATTGATGAAACAATTTGTGATGCTTTGGAGGGATTTGAGTTATAATCCTTTCATGGATAACTTATGGTGGAATGGAAGTGGTTGCCAAAATTCATTGATTCTTTATTTTTTTCATTTCATTCAATTATTTTCATTTTCATTTATTATTTTTTATCCCATCCACTTTAGAAAAAAGAAAAGAAGTGCATAATTTTATAAGAAAGGAATGTATATACTTTATTATCAAAGAACATTTAACATTATAAGGAAAGGAAAATGGATCAACATGGTCGAAAGAAATATAATGAAAGAAAAACAAGACGACAGACTCTAATTTGGAGTTAGGTTTAGATTTAAAGCTAGACTTAGACTTGGATTTGGACTTGAATTCAATCTCAGATAGGCCAGACTAGCTAGGCTTAAGCTCTTTTATAAATCTTGCTAATTGGGCTTTAGGTGGTTGACAAGATGAGGTCATGTCTGTTTCCACTTGAGAGCTTATAGTTCTTAGCATAGGTCAGATTCATGATGAAGGAAATGGTGGAATTGAGGCATGTCAACTTAGCCTCAATGGAATTTGGGTTCTTATTACATACATTTCGTCATTGTTCTAATTAGCGATAGGGAATTCATCTTGAAATTATCCATTTTGGATGCAATCTTCAATTTTTGTGATAGTTGCAACCAATGCTTTGAAGCTACGTAGTTATCTGGTTAATAGGTGGTCTTGGTAAATTGAGAGTAGATTCTTATTAATGATATCTATTTGCTCTTACTCGGTTAGTTGGTTCAACGTTTGAGCAGTTTTAGCCCTCCACATTTTAAGAAGCTCAGAGAATGACTCTTTCGAAAATTGATTGGTGATTTCTAAGTCACACCTAGTGATGTTCACTTCAATATTGTAATGATATTGTCTATTGAAATCATTACAAGTATTTTCCCATGTCCTTACTTGGCAAGAAAGAAATCATCTTTTGGCAGCTCCTATCAAGCATTGTTGGAATAGCTAAGTAAAAAGCTCATTGCTAAGTCCAAAATTCTTTATTTCTCTAACACATTATCTTCAAATGAATTTTAGGCAAGTGGTTTGTCACAGCCCAACTTAGGAGCTATGACGGTCCTAGGGTATGGGTGATGCTATTGCTACCAATACCACGAAGAACCCATTAAATAAATCTATATGGCATGCATACACAAATAAGCTTAATATAGCTTAAGCAAAACAATTAAAAACGAGCAGCATCTCCTCTATTTAAGGAGCATGCCCTGGATAAAGACATATAAATATAACACTTCTATAACAATCTCATCCAACAATAGATCCCTCTGGATCTCCACAATTCTCAAACTCAACATAGCTCAATATGCAACATTGCATAAT
>CANXYC011380484.1:0-10558 GCA_948193065.1 Aleurites moluccanus
AGACCAAAATAAAGCCCAAAAACTTATGACAGAATACACGAACCAGAAACAAGCGGCTGAGATGGAATTGAACGAAGCTCTTTGGCGAGAAAGAAAATCACCGACTGCTCATAAAATATACTCTTAAAAATACAAAACCACCGACTGCTTATCAAAAGACCAAATCGACCGCAAAAAACCCAACACACAAACGGGACCAAAAAAGACCCAATAGGAAAAATCGACTACTCAGGAAGAGTCTGACAAAGGAGAATTAGCAAGAGGGATCACCAGAAAGAGTCCAGTAGAGCGCAGAAGAGACGAACCTTAGATTGGAAGGTTGAGTCGGCAGGAAAACGTCTTAGAGAAGTCCGGCAAAACAAATGGTCACTGAACCAAACGTGCGAGGGGCTCCGGCGAGTATCTCTGATGTCGCACCTTCTGGACACCACCGATCGGCGGCTGGGAGACCCTTCTGACTAGGTGGTGGTAGTAGTGCACACCTACAAGCTATCAATTTTGATTTTAGTCCAACGCTAGAAGAGGCAAACACCACCGGGGAGAAGGGAACTCAACTCAGGCCAAATTTTGGAATGGTGGCTCTGATACCATGTTGAGAAATAGTACTCTTTTCATTGATATCTTTAACTTCTCATACATGAGTTCATATATACACAAGCTATAACCTAAACTAAGAAAGAATAAAAAAGGAAATACAAACATATTGCTACAATCATACTAGGAGATTTGGAGAGATATTGACAAGTCAACATTTACCTATGTGGACGGCTGAAGGCGTCATGTTAGTAGTATGTGAAAAATTTCATTTTGGTATAAATTATAATAAAACCTTAGAAAAAATACCTTTTGGCTTAGTACTTCAACATTTAAGAGATAATATATTTTCTTTTTCCTAATCAAATGCCTTATTAAGTACCCTCACTTTTCCAATTTGTCTTTGATAGAAAGTTGATGTGGAAAATGGACTAAATAAAAACAATTGGGTGATAAAAAAAAAATTGAGTGAATTACCATAACACTTCTAAGGTTTACCATAATTAAGACATTGGTCCCTACAATTTCAAAATTAATATTTTTAGTTCTTAAGGTTTGTTAATGACTAGCACTTTAGTACTTAATTATAAATTTTAAAATTTCACTACACTCAAGTCATTGACATTCTAATTTATATATTTTGATCTAAAAAATATTAAAATATAATGTACTTTAGTCATTGAGTTATAATATTATAGAGTACTTTAATCCCACAAAAACTTATACAAAACACTTGAGTAATTGTAGGGGGTTAAAGCTAAATTTGCAACAGGAAGGACTAAAATGCTAATTATAGCAAACCTTTCAGTTAGGAGTGTTATAATAATTTACACTAAAAATATTATTATTTTCCTTGAGCTTGTCATGCGGGTTTCATTTCAGAAAATGTGGGATCTAACAACTTTTTTTTGTTAATTTCTCTCCTTTTTTTTTTTTTTAATTTATTGTTAACAAAATACTTACAATTGACTAATACTTACAATTAACTAAATGGCACAAACAAACAACCATAATACTGATAAATGCGCACCCCTAGATGAAAGGACATTATAATGTTGAAACTGGACTCAAATTTTCCGGTTATGAGGAAGTTCTTATTGATGTTTTAATTCTTAGTTTTGTTTATTTATTAATAAATATTTTTTTCCTTTTCAAGCAGATGGTTGAAGAAGCTGGTGGTACAGTTACTCGCATGGATGGTGGAAAATTTTGTGTATTTGATAGATCTGTCTTGGTATCTAATGGTGTGCTGCATGCAAAGGTAGACTTGCCGCTTCTTTTTGTTGACAAAGAACGTACATCTTTATATTCATCCTCTCTGTTCCTTTCTTTTCATGTTTAGATAACTAACATGGAAAAGTTCACATTTATTATGTCATTGGCTATTAGTTAACACACTTGACACAACAGTACCAGCAATGGTTAATTGTTATGCTCCTATGGGAAAAAGGCTATCACCCATTTGTGTTCCCTCTTGTACAATTACAAATTGGGCCATGAGTTGTTAATTTTTTAGCCATGGACAACAGTCAATGCATGTTTCCAATCTTATTCTCTTTTCCATCATTTCATACCATAACATTTTGTGAGGTGGTATGTTCTTCCTTCTAAAATAAGTGACCAGAAAGAAATTGATAGATTACAGCTGGAATTTGGTGGAAGGAAAATCCTGTATACGGGGAAGTAACACAGAGTACTGTAGTTGATCACAACTCTTAACACAAGTGTTTTGGATGTTTAATTTGCTATGCACTTGCATAATTCTATGCATTCCTGTCTACCAAGTAGTTGGAAGATTTGAAAATAGGGTTTGTAGTTTGGAAAGCTAAACAAAATTAGGCTATAAAGATAAGGTGCAGGTCTATTATGCTTTCAAGATTGCAAGCAAATAAAATAAGTATACGCTCGTCAAGGGACTCAAATCTTAAATATTTGTGTAATCAGATCTTTCATCTTTCCTTAATCTTCCACCACTTCCCATTACTTGTGTCTCTTACTTTTATCACTAGTCTTTTCCTAGATTTCATTTTATAATTAAACATAACTAGGAATAATGTTGATAAACAATCTTTGGTTATATATATATATACACAATTAATTATGCCACTTGGTTGCGAAAAGTGGTATCCGTGTTTCATGATTAGCAAACATTGCTGCCATTTCATGCCAGCATTAAATAATATCCTGGATTGTCACCCATTCCTTGATCAATGTCATTGGTAGGGCTGTTCACACTGGCAAATAATCCGACCAACCCGACCTGAACCAACCCGACTAATCGGGTTTCAGGTTAAATTCTTTGGGTCGGGTCGGTTTTTAATGATTCAGGGGGAAAATCATTCGGGTCGGGTTGATTTAAACTGCCAATTTTTTTCCTTTAATAATGACACCATTTTGTCTTCCTTTTCATTTTAGGTTAATAATCGCATCTTTTGGTATTATCATCGTTTCTCACATAACTGCAACATCCATTCCTTCCTGGTTGAACAATCAATTAACGAAATCAAAAAAGATATCCATTCCTTCCTTGTAATGAGCCTTGGCTTTCTCTGCATCTTTTTCTTGCTCAATTTCAATCTGTAAAGCTTTCAAGGTACTTGATTTCCATTGATTTCTAATGGGTCTTTTTCATTTTTTATTTTGATAATTGCTAGATTACGAGTAATTGGAACTTGGGTACTGGGTGGTGACTTTGAATTTCTAGTTCTTGGAGTCAGTTTTTTAAGAAGTATCATTCAAGGGTCTTTTATTTGGATTATTTGATCAATTGGTATTTATTTATACACTGGTCAAGATAAGGTGATGGTTTATATTAATGGAGGTAGCAAAATGTAGAGTTCTTATTGTGATTATGTTGGGTTTTGGTGTTGAATTTTGATTTTGAAGGAAGTATCAGATAGATTGGGCATTTCTTCTAAGGATAGTGTGCAAGAAGCCCAAAACAGAGGATTTCACGGAAAGGTTAATTAGATAGGTGTGTTGCTCATGTTAATTCATCTTGAAGAGATGATGGGGTTCGATCAAAGTCTAAATCAAATAGTGGAGATGTGAAGGTTATACTGATTGATAAGAAAACAAATGGCTCAAATAGGTTATATGATGATCAGATTGTAAAAAAGCAAATAGAGAATCAGATATAGAAAAAGAAGGTAGAGAATTTTGAGATTGTTGTTAATACTTATTCTCTGCTCCAGAAAAAGAAGGTAGAGAAGTGTGATGTTCAGTTTCTAGTCATCCGGGTTTAGTAAAATCAGATAAGGGCTTGATAAGATAGAAGAAATAATATTTAAAAAAAAACAAACTGATCGACCGAATGGCAATGGAATGAGAAATTTCCGTTTTCTGAGGGGATTTGCCTTGAATGGGACTGGAATTCTCCCTTTTTCTGCCTGTAAGGGTGGGGATAGGGAACATTTATTCTCCGTTAATGGGGATGAGGCGGGGATGGAGAATCTATTCCTCACCTCGCGGGAATTCCTATTATAAAATTATATTACTTAGTTATCCTTTTATATATATATATATTAGGATTTCTAATTTTTATAGTTCAAAACTACGTATGGTGTTTATTTATTTTATTATGGTAAAGAATAATAATTGTTTTTTTAACAAATGCAAATTATTTATTTAAATTTATATTTGATTCATGTAATGAATATTAAAATACATAAATGTTTACGAGATTGTTGGAGTTTCTTGAAATTTTTTGCATTTGTTGGATTCAATTTATTTAAGTATTCATGTTTTTATATATGTTAAATTTTTATTGTTTTAACATTGCAAAATATTTTTAATATATTATGCGTATTTACATTTTAATTATATTTGATTAATGTTTTATGTCTCTGAATTTTATTAATATTTTCTAAATAAATTTATTTTTATTTTCAATTATTCTTATATATTTTATAAATATATGTAAATTTAATAATATAAAATTCAAGTGGAGAATGGGGATTCCTATGAGGATTAAATTGTCCCCGTTTGTGAGGCAGTGACAGAAATGAAAATTTCCCACTAAGGCGAGGATGGGGATGGTTTTCCACTCCGCCCCGTCCTATTGTCATCCCTAGACCCGACTAAATCGAAATCAGGTCGGGTCGGGTTAAGTTGGGTTCCACCCAAATAACTACCCTTCAACCCGACCCGACCCGTGTACAATCCTAATCATTAGAGTCAACCATTATATACATGGATGTTATTATAACTAGCTGGAGTTGTGAACTTATGACCAAGCTAGAGCAGGGGATCATATGAAGTTCTTTTGTGGATTGGGACGGAATAGCATTTTGACTATATTTCAACTCTATTGTGCCCATTGCTCCAATGGCTTACTCTATGACATTTATAGGTTCAATGTTGAAAATTTTGTAGAACTATGAATCAAGTTGGCTATCTTATGTGGAAGGGGATCCTTCAACAATTTGGTGGAGATTGCTTACAGAAGAAGGCACTCGATCCTACCTTTTACACATATATCTAATGTGACTAAGGGGGAGAAAACAGTCGGTTCGGTTTGAATCAAATCAAAATTTAGAAAAATTGAATCAAACTGAACTGAAATTTAAAAATCTAACCAAATTGATTTTTAATCAAACCGAAAATTTTCAATATTAACCAAACCGACATATTTCGGTTTGGTTTTTCGGTTCTCTCTCTCTCTCTCTCTCTCTCTCTCTCTCTCTCTCTCTCTCTCTCTCTCTCTCTATATATATATATATATATATATATATATATATATAAACCGAACCAAATCAAAATTTTAATCGAATTAAACCTAACCGACCGATTTAGATTCGGTTCGATTTTGGTTTTCACGGTTTTTTGTTCACCCCTAAATGTGACATTGTGTAATGGAGCGTTTATATTTGTTTAATATAGAACATGGCTGTTGATCTTAAAGATGTGAAGTGGGAACGGAATAATATGCATTCACAAGTGAAAAATGATGTTGTTTCCTCTGTCTTACAAAGATTGATGTTTGAAATTGTCCACATCAAATGTAATGAAAGAGTGGTGTTGCTTTACTTGCTTTTGAGTCTTATCTGAACTTCATAATCTATTAATTCTCCTTCAAATGCAGCTCTTGGAGAAGATTGGACCTGCAACTGAGAAACTGAAAAGCAAAGGAATTGATTTCTCACTGTGGTATAAGCCAGAAAATTATCACACAGATTTTTGAAATGCCTGGAGTCTCTTCTCATTCAGAGCTTGGCAGCAGCAAGCAGGTGCCACATATTGTACCCTTATTTGTGCTGTTACATTTTTTACTTTTGTTGCATTTAATATATTTTTATGTAGGCTACATATCTTTTTTCTGATATCCTCAATTAGAAAAAAGAATTGATTTCTCACCGTGATATCCTCAATTAGATCTATTATAATATTAAACTGTCTTCTTCTTCTTCTTTTTATAAAGGAAATAAATTTGGTTTAAGCAAAAAGAAAAGGCATAGAAAGATGAATAGGTGAGGTCATGAGGATTCAAAATCCTCTGTACAAAATATATATATATATAAAAAAGCTTAAACTTTAGAGTTGTTTATAATTTTCTCATTAACGTTTAATTTTAGCAATTTCATGCAGGAACTTCTAAATTTTGCAATTTTACAACGGATGTAATTTCAAAGTGGAATTAGACCTGAATTTGCAGAGGTGGACTACCTGAATTTCTCGTTTTTCGGTTAATTTATGTTGTGGAGTCCAAAATTGTGGTATGTTGATATGAAATATCTTATTATTTTAACTTTTTTCAGGATGGCATGTAACAAAGTAAACAGATTAGACCTACAACATTAGCAAATTTAGGCTTTAATTTTTACCTGATATTGGATTGGTCATAAAATTGCAAAATTTTAAAAATGCTGCATGAAATTACTAAAATCAAAAGTTGGTGATAGAATGATAAAAAGTGCTAAAGTTTAAGCATTTCTTTTTTTTTTTTTTGTAATGAGGCCAAAACAAAATAACAAGCAATACATGCAAGACAAGACTATCTAATGTAGTGCCCACTTAGATGAAAAGCACAACTTACCTTAATTTTCAATATGTTTCATGTATGTTCATTAATTCTATTAGTACAAATTTTTAATGCTAGTTTTATTTTCTAGGCTTTGATAATATAAACAAACTCTTCTCAGACTTGTGACTAGTTTGAAACAAACTTTAAAATTCTTATGGAGTTGCGTATAAAACCTGTATGAAATGAAACCAAGTAAAAAGTTGAGCGATTTGATTGTGGCAAGTTAAAGTTTTGTAGTTTATATGAACTTTAGGCAATAGTTGCTGGGCAATCTACCTCTTATCTTTCTTTTATAAATTAACTGACTTGCATTTTACTCTGTTTTTCTTATTGATTGAAGTTCCTACTTCACTTTTAATGTTTTTGCACTCTGATACAAATTATATGGTGAAGTTCAATTCAATTGGTTTTGCTATTGAGTTGAAATAAATTTATAGAATCCAATTGAATTCTATTTTGAAATAAATAAATAAAAATTTGAAGAAATTTTGTTTCTCAAGCTACCTTGTAAGCCAAATGACCAATTCAAAAAGAAAAAAAATCATTGTGCCTTTTTAATTGTTAGTCAATCCTTTTAATTTTATCAATTTTACCACTCACATTACATTGTTAACAATTTTACCCTACTCCTTGAAATAGGTTAAACCTTTTATTATTATTATTATTATATCTTCAGGAAAAATAAGTTTTTTTCTTATCTTTACAAAAATTAAGAAAAATGATTAATTTAACTAAAATAATAATTTTTATTTAATATTTTTTATAAATATTCGTTCACTTATATTAATAAATGATTATTTTAAAAATAATTATTATTTAATTTTTATAATATTAAATATCAAAATTAATAAAATTATATTGTTCTGATAAAAAGAATTGAAGTTTTATAATTGCTTAATTTTTTCATGATAAGAAATATGAAAAGATATGAGTATGTTTTTGTTAATAATTCAATAAAATTAAGTAATAGTTTGTTAATATATATAATGTAATCAATGAGTTAATTTAAATTAAATTTGTTTAATATTTATATTCATATTAGACTTATCAACCCATAGAAGAAAATTTGATAGAAAAGCCAATCATGGCTAACTCAAAAGCACAAACACCAAGCACTAAATCGAATGCAAAAGCCTAAGCTTTTATATAGAGATGCCAAGCACTAAATCTTTTTATATTCTACAGGATATTTTCTCTAATACAAATAACTTGGACATTTGTGATTATAATTCTAGATAGAGAAAGTTCAAGAAGATAACTAATTAATATTTTGAAAGTGGTGCATTACAGTATTTACAGCACCATAAATTTAATATAAATATTTTATTTTATTAAATGTCTTATTTTTTATTTTATATATTTTTATATATATTATATAAAAAAAAATTTATTATCAAAATATTTAAAGAAAAATTAGTGTGACATATAAAAAAATTATATAAAATAAAAACTAAGACATCAAATAACAGATAATCTA
Source organism: Aleurites moluccanus (assembly GCA_948193065.1). NCBI lineage: Eukaryota > Viridiplantae > Streptophyta > Magnoliopsida > Malpighiales > Euphorbiaceae > Aleurites > Aleurites moluccanus. The sequence goes on from CANXYC011380484.1 coordinate 8,034, forward strand.
TATTATCGTAAACATTGAAATAGCAAATATCAACCTTGTGACTCTCTTCCTTGAAAATATTATATCTCTGGATAACGTATCGGGCACAAAAAGACAAAACAGACCAAACGACATAACTTTTACTATTTGCTTTTGAAATATTTTATTCCAAATATAAGGTTTCTTTAGTTCAATCTAAAATATATCTTGATGGTCGCTCTATCTTTGTAGCAAACTGCTATAAAAAATTTCAATTTTATAAAATATTAGATGTGAAATTATGAATACATGAGAAGCATCATTGCAGAACATAAATTGTTAACAAAAAAAAATTGATAAGCATATTGCAAATTTTTACCATCCTTAAACTTACAATTAATCATATTTCATTTAAATTTAAAGTGCACAACATTTTTTATATTTCCAAGGACAAAGAGGCAAATATCATTTTGATTTTTATTTACATAATATAATAAAAAAACTAAGATAATTTTTATTGGGTTTCAAAAAATTAAATTTTGTATATTAAAATAATAATATAGAGATTTTTTTAGGAAAAAATACATTGATTATAATAATAAGTGTTTTATTGTTATATAATGGGCGTAAAAGTGGTTGATTTATTATTAATATTTGATAAAATCAGGAAATTATTGTGGAAGAAGGAGATAATTTTACTGATTGTCCTTGAAGTATTGATTAATGCACATTGTCATCCTTAAACTTTAAAACGTAACACAAAAGTCCTTCAACTTTTAACTTAATTTCACTAGCAATCCTTATCCGCCCCAAACTTAAGTTATTTCTATTTTTACCCCCAAAGTCTTATTTTTCTTTCAAAGAAATCCAAAAATCCTCTCTTTTAGGCTCTGATACCATTCAGGTGAGTCTGCCCTCTCTCTAATTATTCTGTTCAGAGGCAGAATTACAGAGAACTACTCCTAAAGATCTTTTAAAGGATTTTTTTCTTTTATTTTTGATTTCTTTCAGCTTTTTATATTCGTTGTGATAACGAGAGATAGCAACAAGTCCTAAAGGGCCTTTGTTCTCAAGGAAAAAATCATCAAATTCACTCTGTCTAAGAGTCAACTCTTCTAAATTTTTGAACAATTTATTTATAGAATTATTTAGAGAGTCCAAACGATCTATAATAGAATTTAACAAACTTATTACTGGATCCTTGCCTACACCGTGATTTAGGTGATGATAATCAGGATAAGAGCAATATGAAAGATTACTGGTCATCCAATAAATATGCAAAAGCACCAAGCCTTTCTAAATAATGAAAATTATTAAATTCAAATTCTTAGTCTAAAAAATTTTTAAGTTCAAAATATTTCTTATTAGGCTTTTCAAGTCTGCAACAGGTAATTCTATTGTTCTTTGTTCATATAATGCAAAGACAGGATCCTACAGTCTAAGACCAGCACTCAACTCTTCCCTCCTAGCCTGAGTTAAAGCTAGTCCTCTAAGCCAATTTTTATTAGCAGATCGGGAGGAGGATATAAACGTTTAATTATAAAATTAAAACATTTATAAAATACATACCTTTGTAGACTGGGTCCACTAAGCTTCCGCAATAGTTTTAGCTTTTTCCTTCCAAGCTCGGCACCAACAATATCTCCAGAGAGATATGGAGGATATGACTTACTGCCCTTTCTTGTTTAAGTCTTACTGCAACACTCCTGGTTATCAGCCCGTTTTGAAGGATGCAAGGTATATAGAAGCAAAATAATCACACAGATAAAGATTGTTCTTTTTAGAGAAACTCTGTATTTTATTTCACTCCCCTTCTTCAATAAGCTGAAGAGGTATATATAAAATGTTTACAAACGAAGCTGGTGTCTGTATTACTGTTTGCCAGCTCAAAAGAAAATTAGTACAATAATTAAGATGGGTAGCTGGAATAGTTTGCCATCTTTTCCATAAACAAAAATAGACAGTTGGTGCCTCTAATACTGTTTTCCAGCTGTATTTGATACAATAATTAAATAAAGACAAAGACTACTTTAATTTTACTGCTATGAAGTCAGTCTTTTTCAGGGATACGTTCTTTTCATTGTGACCATAAGCTTTAAAGATATTCTGCAGGCAATACTTTAAACTTTGCAGCAACTTCTGAAAAGCAATTCCTCAATTATCACGCTGAGGCTGACGTCATGGATGATGTTTTTTGTCACTCCATCTGTGAGTTACTGACTGGGGTATCCATGCTTTCTCTCAGCTCTGCATAGCCCATAGCCATTTCCTCTGCAACACGTTGCTCTCTAAACTAAGCAACCTTTTTCCAGATCTTCATAGTTTCAGGTTGGAAATCCAGACTTGGATCCATATCCACTAGTCTCAGAAACAACTTTCGCGCTTCTTCTCATCCCTTGATCATGGACAATACTCTAGTAATGGGAGTATATTGGGACCAGATTGTAACAAACACTTTACCATCTCCGAGAAGGACATAATTACTTGCATAGATTGCCTTCTCCAGGCTAGCTTTAAAATTTTCAATTCTCACAGCTTGGGTAATAATCTTGTTTTCTTTATACATG
>CANXYC011380530.1:0-11873 GCA_948193065.1 Aleurites moluccanus
CACATTCTTTTTTTTTATATACAATTATCCACACTCTATTAGTCAATTCTATTATATATATATATATATATATATATATATATATATATATATATATATATATATATATATATATATATATATATATCTCAAAATTAATAATTTATTCATCAATACGATTTAACGTTAAAAGGTAATTTTTAAATATAAAAATTCAACATGGATATATTTTTTATTTCATTCAAAAAATTTAATTTAATTTCAATTTGTGTGTAAATTATTTTAAAAATATCTTTAATTATACGTCTCAAATAAAATAAAAAAAGGATCCTATTGGAGGATGAATGCAATGGGATTTGGTTGTTGAGTTTTGAAATATACCATAGTCTTGGAATGTATTATGCACCAATATATATTAAAAAAATTTGGCTCATCAATTTTCTTGTTAAAATGAATTAAATAAGTCATGCGTTAATGAGTTTTTTTTTTTTTTTTGTTACATGAATTAAATAATACAAAATATTATATAAATTTATATATAATTAAATTTTTTAATTTTAATAATTAATTTTTGAGATTATTATTTTTAAAATTATATAAAAAAATTATAAAAACTATTTCATTCTTCAATGTCTCGAAAGTGACACGTGTAATTTTTTAAGTACCATTGAAGTGCAATAAACTAATATCTTATTTATTGTATATCAACATGCATCTGTCCAGGTTAGAGACTTTGTTAGAGTAGGGGTATGTACCTATACAAAATGTCAAGATCCACAACATTTTGACGTTTCGATTATGACAAGTTTTTGGATGTTGATTAACCGGGAAATATTATTATATCATATAATAATTATTATTAAAATATTAATTAATCAAATTAAAAAAATTAAAAATTAATCTTATTAATTTTTTTTAAATTAATTAAAAAATTAAAAAATTAATTGGTTAATCGATAAATCAGTTAAATTAGATCGATTTTTTATTCTAATTAGTCAGGTTTTTAAAAATATTTTAAATTTTTTTTATTTTTTTATTTTTTTTAATTTTTGATCAAAATAATATTTTTTTATCAAAAATAATTTATTTTGAGTTTAAAAAAAATTAAAAGACTTTCAGTAATTTCATTTCAATTTTATCCGACGCTAAAATCATGACTTTATTACATATTACCTTATTGCGTGAATAGATATTTAAAAAAGTGAATATTCATAACTTATTATATATATAACTTTTGACTTAATATGAATTTTTGATTTACTCATAATTATATCATATTTATTTATATTATATATATAATAAAATCAAATTATATATATATATATATATATATATATATATATATATATATTAATTTTTTTTTTAATTTAATCGATTTGATCCTAATCAAATTTTTGATCATCTGATTATTTATTTTTATTATTTTTTAATTAATCGGATTACCAAAACATTGCATGGAACCATAAAAGATGCATGACCAGTTTTTGAAACAAAAAGAAGTAGGTCTTAAAACGTTAATGTTTCCTAAATAATTGCGGCAACTTTAAATGATTCCAAGGCAACTGTAATGTCTCTGAGTCTTTTAATTTAGGTCTCAATAACTGTTTAGTTTTATAGTATTAAAATCATTTTTAGTGTTTTGAAAATTTTAAATGAGATCAAATTAATTATATAAAGAAAATTAGTATTAAATTATTACTCTATAATATAAATATTATTTAATGGTATATGAATTCTTAATATATAGTATTTTTATTTTTTTTAAAAAAATTCTCTAAAAAAGTATTTTTTAATTATATTTTATATTTTATTAATTTTCATTCAAAAGTTATTGAAATGAGCGCTAAATGGTTATTGGATTATTTTTTTTTCTAGTTTTTGCAATATAAAATTTTATATTTAAAACATAAAAATTAAATTTTTATTAATAAGATATGAAAAAATTAATATTAAAATTGGATTAAAATTAAACTAATTTAGAAGCTGCATTATCATAATTTAGCCTGAAAATTAATTTTGGTGTTAATTAAATATTTATCAATGATGAAATTGAGCATTTATTATTTTTTAGAGAAATGTATATAGACTACTTGCACATACCCTATATAGAACAAATGTGGTAAAATTAGGGTTGGGTATGGCACGCTGGAATTATGAACCGATCCGAACTTTTGAATTGAAAAAATAATGATTTTTTTCTTTTGAAATCGAAAAAATAATTAAACCAAATTAAAACTAAATTAATATAATAAAATGGGATCGGAGATGATTTTCGTATCAAAAACCAAACTGAATTGAATTTTATATAAATTATTTTGAATCTCCAAATCTTATTAAATAATTTATATATATTTATATAATTATAAATGTATAATATCTGATATACATACTATTACTTATATATGTATTTATATTTATATAATTATAAATTTATAATATTATTTTATATATTATAAAATTATATTAAAATTTCTGAACTAAATTTTCGAATATTCAAACTAAATCGAATTGAAATATTTGAATATCCGAATCAAACCGAAATATGTCCGAATTAAAATCGAATTCCTTAATATCTAAATCCCTAAACTATATTATACTGAATTTTCAAAACAATTCGATGCGAATATTTTCTCTATTAAATTCAGTTTCAGTTTCGAGAATTTAAAAATAAAATCCACAAAAATTTAGTTCAGTTTAAAATTTTTTAGATTTTCAACTTTATCCAAATCATGTACAACCCCAATATATATTAGAGCTTTTGAAGAAAATTATAGTCTGAAGTTCGAACCCAATAATTATCGTAAATGCTTCACAACTCAAAAGTTATTAAGATGATTTTTAAAAAAAAATATATATTGAAATTTTTATTTATACTTAAAATAATATATTTTAATGTGAAAATAAAAATATAAAATATATTAATAAATATAATAAAATGACTTAAATTTCTTTTAATATTTTCCAATCATATTAATAAAATATTAAAATAATAAGTCGACTGAAAATGTGCTCTAATTGATGACTATTAAGCCATAATTATTTAAATTTATATTTTTAATAAGTCCGATTATTTAAATATCAATAATAAATTAAAAATTTTGAAAATAAATTCAAATATCATAAATAGTTTAAGAGAATAAAATACTTCTATAAAAGAATAACATACTATTTATATATATATAAAAAAAAAAAAAGCAAATCACATCAAAAGAATAAAAAATCCTAAAAAATATGAATAATAATAATTTATGTTAAGAAATACACAGATTGTATAATTTGCTCTTATTTAATTTATCTTCTTCAACAAAAATTAGGATGCAGAAGCAAATTATACACAAATAAATAAATAATATAATTTATAATTTATTGATAATAAAAGCGCTCATAATTCAAATCTGAATATTCCAAGATTTATGAAATTATATAATTTATCTAAAAGCATGAATTGATTTATTGTATGTAGAAAATTTGAGATTTCTCTTGAGAAAAGCATGAAAATAAAAAGATTATAAAGCGATCATGAAACATTAACAACTAGTTTTTAATATCATTTTTCTCTGTGCTGCTTTCTAATATATATAATATATATATATATATATTTTAATATTAATAGTTAATGTAAGAGGAAATAATTTTTTTTTTAATAAGATATCACATTATTTTTTAATGAATCATACATTAAAAAAAAAAGATTCGAATTCAAGGCCGACCTCAAATAGATTAATATATAATTGAATTTGAGTAAGTATCTAAATTGGTTCTTGAACGTAAGTTAAACATTAGTCTGTTTCAGCTAAGAAAAAAGAAACAGTTATTGCCTTGTTGGCTGACTCAAAAGAATCAAAAGCAATTGGTTCTTTTTAAGTTTGTGGTTGTGGTTATTGTTTAATAAAGTTAATTGTCATTCAATCAAGGGTGAATTAATATATAATCCTTTGATTATAATTAAAACACTAATCAAAATTTTTATTTAAACAAAAATTTGCAGCTGTTTTTTTTTTTATCTGGTTGAATTTTGTTTTATTGGAGTGATACATCGCAATTAGAAAAATATTTGCATTTTTTTTAAGGGCAGAATTGAAAATTCATTGCATTTTAGTAAGAAAATTAATAAAATGACTTTAGAATTAGATTTGATTAAAATGGAGGGACTGATAAATTAAATTTTGAAAAATATGAGTTTTGATTAACGTGTTTCCTTTATATCTTTAAGGTACTAAATAATAATTGAGAAAATGTATAAATATGCTATTAAATTATAATAAAAATATTATATGGACACATTTTTTTTGAAAATATAAATATGATCTTAAAATTATAAAAAGTAAGCAGATCGCTTGTCTTCCATTTATTTTGTTAATAACTTTTATTTATTTATTTTTATAAATATATTTAAATATTTAAAAATTTATAAAATATTTATTTTTGATTCAAAAATTATAAATAAATAATTAATAGAATCCTTGTAAAATATATTTTATTTTAACATATTAAAATTTAAAAAATAATTACTTTTCAATTTATACTAAATTATTTATATATAAATTTAATTTACAAACATTCGTAAGAATTATTATTTAGTTACTAAATTATAAAAATTATTATTTTCACATATAATTTTATCAAATATAAACTTAATTAATTATATATATATACCTTAGTTCAAATTAATTATTAATTTAAATAATTTTATTTTCTTACTCACTTATTAATAATTTAATTATTTTTAAAATATTATAATATATTTTCTTCAAAAAATTTATTAAATAATATTTCAATTTAAAATAATTAAATTTCAAATTTTTCATTATTTATATAGTTAAAAGAATAAGTAATTAAAAAAAGTATATTAAAATCTTAATTATTTATTTTTTATATATAAACTGTTTATTTAAAATTTAAATCTTAATATAATTTACTTTTAATAATTTATTTTTTTTAACTATATAAGTAATGAAAAATTTTAAATTTAATTAATACAAATTGAAATTTTATTTAATAAAATTATTTGAATAAAATATATTATAAATATTTTAAAGATAATTTAAATCTCAGCCAATCAATTTGAATTCATACCAAGTTGATCAACAATGGAAATATTTTTTCTCATTAAAGCCTGATAAAGAAATATAGAGATACGAGAAAAGACTTTGTAATAACCCGAGATTTTGTAATAACTCGATATAGCATTTAAGCGATTGTTAGAAAGAGCTTTAAAATTCAAATCGGGTAGAATTTAAAAAAAAAAAAATTAAGGCAAATATGCGTTATATTTAATTAGAGAAATCTCAAATAGAATCCGAAGGCAACCAAGGAAATTTTATTAGCCAATGAAAGGGAAAGGATTAGAGGAAAAACAAATGAAATAAAATAAAACATTCCAAACGAAATCTCATTCAAACACCATTCACTCAAAGATTTTTAATAAATTTGAAAAATTCAAATTAATAATTTCTTTTTCCTACATCAACTTAAGAGATTAACTACATCAACTTAAGAGATTAACAACCAAAATAAAAATATGTTCAAGGTATTAAAACTAGTCTAGAGTGTCTAAAAATGAAATAGAAGTGAACTAAATACAAATGAAATGGCATAAATGAAATAATTAGTAAAATGGTTATTAATTAACTTAATTAAGTATCATTAAAAGTACTAAAAAGTCAACAAAAAAGGCTTAAGAGGGCCAGCCATTTGAAGATGATAAATATCAAGCTTTTCTTTCATCAATTAAGCTCCTCCATTTGTTCATCAAACCTACCACCAAAAAATAAATAAATAAATAAAAATATGGAATTAAGTAATTAAGAAATTATGACATCATCATGCTTATGTCATAATTCTATTCAATTATCTTTTCATTTAATTAATTATCTAATCATCTATTGGCTAAAAAAAATGATATTCTATAGAAAAATATGAGAAATAAAATTCTGCTCAAACTTTTCTTTGGTGGCCAAACCTCTCCATCTCCTTTTCTCCAAAACTTATTCAATTTTAAGTTTCCAAAACACTTCTTTTTCTCATTAAATTAAGGTGGCTGCCATATTAGCATGGTGGGGTGATGGAAATAAAGGATTTGAGAAGTTAGGTGTTGGGAAAATAAGGAAGAAGTAGTGGTGTTGGAGGTGGGAAGCAAAGAAGATTGAAGGAAGCTAATTAAGCAAGGTAACTACCTTAATCTTCCTAAACTTTTCCTTTGTTTAATTTATAAATAAAAATTTTTGCTTTAATGATTTAATAGAAAGCTGAATTAGGGTTTTGAAAGTAGTATAAAATGCTGAAATTTTTAACTAAATGAATTAATAAAAGTTAGAGGGAAGTTAAGAAAGCATAAGGGAGGTAGAGAAAGTCTGAAATTCATGGAAAGGTAAAAATCTTGAGGCTAAGCAGAATTTTAGAACTGTCATTCCGTGACCTTAAAGTGGTCAAATGAAAATGTTCAAAACATAAAAGTTGTAACTTTTATCTTAACTAAGTGTTCTTGAAAAATCTCTACAAAATATTAAGTAACTTAAGAGATATATGGTTTTGAGTGCTATTGATTCAGAACCATATTCAGAACCAGACTCAGAATTATATAACCCTGAATCCTCTAAATTTAAAATCATTACTGTCTGAATTAGAATAACCTCAAAACATAAAAGTTGTTCCTTTACATCTTATCTAAAATCCAGTGAAAACATAATAGGATTTGAATATGTATACAATAATTTTCAATAGAATCAGTAGAATTGGCTGATTAATTTTTCAGGATAGTTGGCAGAATTGCAAGGTAAGGTTTGAAAATTCACTATAAATTCTATAGCACTTAGAATGACCAAATTTTGGTTATGTTAGAGTTATATGTGTCTAATTTCATTAGGAAAAAGAAACAGAACAATTGGATTAGTGAAACTCAAAATATGTCCGAAAGAGGCAGGGATGCTAGAAACTAAAACCTAAAGAAAACATAAATGAATAAGGAAATTTTAAGGAAATCCATTTGTCAAGTTTATTTAATGTAAGTTTAGCATAAATGGAACTCTAAATTGAACCTTTGTGTGTTATAGTTTCCAAGGCCAAAGCGAAAGATAAAGATGAGGAGGAGCCATATGATAACTCTTATTGTTTGTGTTGAATAAAGAAGGAGTTCTATTTTTGCTTTTTGATTCCAAGGCGAGTAACATATATACATCTTTCCTTAGTTGCACCTATACTGTTCAATCATGTTCCAAACTCATTGTTTGTACCATGATCCTATCTTATAAATCTCATATATATTGCTATTGCTATCCATTGCTTTCTAATTGATTATCTGAACCTTGTAAAACCATTATCTTGGCATATTTGAAATATAAAGTTATTGATAATATTCTTGGTTAGTAACCAAATTTTTCTATATGATCATGATTAACCTTTGAAGCATTGTAACCATGATTTCCATTGGAATCGCTTGTTCCTTTTGAATTAAATATCATATTTGCTATACTTACTTACTTGATATCATTTATTGGAAAGTTCATTCTGTAACCAAACCTCATTATTTGATTCTTCATTGACATGCTTTATGCTTATAACCTTCATTGATGTGAGCCTTTTATTGATTATTGACATTGATATTGATGCACCATGTATGTGATCAATGAAAGACTACTTACCCGATGGAGTAGTTATTTTATATCAGGCGTTGTGCATAATATTTCAGTAATCCCCAGCTGGTGAGAGGAGGTCCTAGCCATGCGGTTTGATCAACCGTATGTCTTTCATGAGACATGCTATCAGGATATGTAGCCTCTGTCTATATTTCAGTGAATTTTGCTATCTGTCATTGCTATATGAGCATTTGGCTCGATATATTATTATATGAGCAATTGGATCAACATACTGATATTGGAGCATTTGACTTAACTTATTTAATTGATACAAGTTCTATGTGATTAATCACCCTTTAAATTTTATTATTTCATTGAGCACCAACTTGACATACTTGTTACTCTTATTGGATTCTAATGGCTAAATTTTTATTATTTATTTGTTCATAGGACATGACTATTGCCATTCATATTATTCATTTATTGTTGCCCAATTATTCCTTTTACATTTCTAACCTTACTAGGGAGGTGCTATATATGTTATTCACTGAGTATCATCTCACTTTTTTGTGGTTTATAATTTTTCAAGTGTCAGTAGATAGCAGCTGTTCCAACCATATTTCTTCTCCGGTGCTGGGAACCCTTATTGCTTATGTAAATTCTTTTTGGTTTATGTTTCAATTAGTATTCCATGGCTAAAGATGTTAGGGTTAGTAATACTTTATGTGTAAATTATAATAATTCTAATTCAGTGTAAATATATAATTTGAAATATCTAGTGAAAATAAAATATGATTATGGGTTGCTTTATTGAAGTGTTATGACTTATTTTGATTCGTGGTAGATTCAAGGGTTAAGGATGGAAGTTTAGAAGTGTCTTTTCTTCTGCAGGTTATGTGATTGATATTGTAGAAGAGAGGAACATGGGTCTTCGGTATTAGCATGAATTTATGGAAAAGTTATGGCGAAATTTCTATAAAAATTAGTGCATTGGGTTTTACGGATTTAAGGGGCCTTACGCTTACCTATACCCTAGGACTATCACATTTCTTGGAGAGGGGGATGTGACAAACTTGCATATAATTTTCTTTGACTTGGAGAAGGCTTTTTGATAGAGTCCCAAGAGAAGTTTTATTGTGGGTATTAGAATATAAGAGGGTATTGATTAGATACATTCAAATTTTTAAGGACATATATGAAAACGTGACTACTAGTATGCGCACAGTTGGAGGAAACTCAAGAAACTTTCCTATCTTAGTTGGATTGCATCAAATATCTACAGTGAGCCCTTACCTCTTTGTCGTGGTTATAGATGAATTAAAAAAGTATATACAAGAGAAAATTTTATGGTACATGATGTTTGCATATGATATTATACTGATATATTAGACACAAGCGCGAGTTAATTGAAAGTTAGAACTGTGGATGAGCACTTTGGAGTTTAAGGGTTTCCAATTTAGTAAAATCAAGATGGAATGCATGCATTGCAAGTTTAGTGAAAACTGAAATGAGGATAACTAGGGAGTTAGCTTGGATGGAGTGGCATTATCCCAAAATACCCATTTTAAATATCTAGTCTCAATTCTCCAAAGAGATGGAGATTGTGAAAATAATGTTAGCTATATGATAAAAGCTAGATGGTTGAAATGGTGATTTGTCTCGAAGTCCTATATAATCGCAAGATTCTCAATAAATTGAAAAGTAAAATTCTACTGTATGGTTATCCGATCGACTATATTATATGGTTGCAAGTGTTAGACAATGAAGGAACATTATGTATCTAAGATGAGTATGATCAATATGATAATGTTAAGATGGATGTGTGGTTATACTAGAATGATAAGATATATAATGAAAGTATATATTAGAGATAAAGTGGGAGTCACTTTAATTGAAGACAAAATGAAAGAATTGAGATTAAGATGGTTTAACACATGAAATTGAGACATAGAAAAGCTCTAGTTCAAAAGGTTGAATAAATTATGATAAAAGAGAGAGAAAAAAAAAGATAGATTTAAATTAACTTGAAGGAGAGGAATACAAAATGATTTAAATGTATTATAATTATCAGAAAATATCGTCCAAAATCATTTGGAGTGAAAATAAAGAATCTATATAGTTGATTACAATGAATTTCAAAATTAAAGTTAAGTTAAATTGAGTTGAGTTGTATAGAGAATTTCAACTTCTTAATATGCCCGACTTAATATTTCAATTTGAAAAATAATTTTATTTTGTCAAAAGAGTATGCAATTATCCATACTAAAAATATGAGAGAAAAAAAATTTAAAAAAATTTTTAAATAAAAATTTAATATCAGTAAATTTTAAATCTTGAATCTTATTTTTAAAGTAATCTGACATCAATATTAAGGTAAATTAATTAAGAAATAATATTAAATGACTTGAAATTGATATTCATTATTAATGTTACACTAGCTGATAACCCGCATGATATTGAAGGGAATAAATGTTACAATTTTATAATTATAAAAAATTTAAAGAAATTTATATTTTTCAAAGTAATATTATTTGTTTCCTTAAAAATTATATATATATATATATATATATATATATATATATATATATATATATATATATATATATTGTATTTTACATATTTTCTTAAGGGTAAAAAAAAAGTAACATATTTGAAGCATAATTAACTATAATTAAAGGGAATTGTTGTACTTGATTGATCACAAAATATTTGTATTTAGGTAATTTCAATATCATTAAGATAAATGTTCTTAACCTATATATTGTTTTTCACTTATTTCATGGAAGTTCCTACCATTATTGTTATTATACATAAATTTCAATTTGAATAAAAATGATGAACTTATTTCCAATTAAATTAAAATAATTAAATTTATGAATGCAACCATTTAATTGGTTACAAAATATTTTTATTTAGGTAATTTCAATACCTTAAAGATAAATGCTCCTAAGTCTAGACCTAGCTATATATGCTTCAATTAATAAAAATGGGCAATATTTATTACTCATCCTTTTTAGTTTTTTTTTTTTTTTCATTATAAAAAAAATATGTGTTTAAATAAAATAAAATAAAAAGTAAACAACATTGATTGAAGCTGTATTTGAATATCACATGGCAGAACTTAGCTCATAAAAAGTCGAAAAAGAAAAACCCCAAGTATTGAATGGTTGACGGTGTCGTTTTATAAAGCAATCTTAGCAAAACCAAAATAAGTAGAATTGTCTCCACCTAACCAAATGAATGAAAAGTAAAAAAGGGATACACAATCAAAGATGAATTGGAATAATGGAAGGAAAAATAAGTGAAAAAGACCATTCAAGCCATGGATGCATGAAAGTAAGAAAGACAAAATTAAAAGGTTAAATATATAAATCTACATAGCAAAATTGATTTGAAAATACTGTTCATAAGAACAATGAAATCTCATTGAGCATTAATGCATTTATATAGATAACTAGAAACATAAATTGTGGATATATCCAATGAATTTGGTATTCCTGTAGACAAGGACAGAGTCAGAAATTTTTATAGAAATATTAAAACACCAAAATTATTTAATTATCTCACTTCTAAATCTTCATATTGAACAAGCTATATTAATGAGTCAACATAAATAATTAAAAAGGCACTAAGTAATCGAAAATATTTTTTCATTTAAAAATCATTAACAGGCTATATTTTTATAAATTTAGGAATAAAAATAACTCCAAATCTTAATATCTTTATACAAGATTAAATTTTAAAAATTATAATTTAATAACTAGAAATCACAATTTTAAGAAACTAAACTATAATCACAACAAACAACCAAAACCTAGATACAATTTCAAGAAATCACTCTAAAATTTAAAATATTTCACATATAATCTAGATAATGAAATATTATATCATCACAAAAAATACAAAAGAAAAAACAAATAAATATTAATTTGCAAGCTTGAATATGATAATCAAAACAGCGCCGCTATCAGCGATGTTGCTACCTCCACTGCTTATAGTAAAAAAGCTCACATTTTAATTTTGAAGAAGCTCCTACCCTTCCATTTAAAGCTAATTACCCATCCAAAAAAAAATTCATTGTTGTCTCTGATTGGAATGCCACCCAACTCTTCCCCCAACTCTCGCCAATACTCAAAAACAAAGTATTACATAAAAATAAAATATTATGTATTATATATGTGAAACTCACATAATTTGATGCAAATAAAAGTAGTAGTTTAATTAAGAGAAGCAAACTCAAATTTAAAAAATACCAATTCTTAATTACAACTCGCTTATAAATCTGTATCATTTAAAATTTTCTTTTCCTATATTGAATTT
>CANXYC011380816.1:0-14882 GCA_948193065.1 Aleurites moluccanus
GAAGGTGGCTTGAAGACTAACTTCTTCCCATTGCAATCTATGGTTGCATAATACTTGGACTATCAATTCATGCCCAAAATCACATCAAATTCTAACACAGGCAACATAATCAAATCTACTTCTAAACTCTTACCACTTATGCTAACTACACAAGATGGATAAAAGTCATGAACTTCAATCTCTTCCTCTAAAGGAGTCGATACTACCAAAGCATTCTTAAGTAATTCACATAGCACATTCAATTTCTTGGCAAAACATGAAGAAACAAATGAATGCTTAGCTCCTGAATGAAACAACACTCTAGCATTCAAAGCCTGAATAGGAAGAATACCTATGATCATAGTGTTAGAAATTTGGGCCTCCTACTACATAAGAGCAAACACTCTTCCTTTACCTTTTTCCATAGGTGTCTGACCGGTAGCTTGTCCAAAAGTCTGACCTGAACCTCTACCTGCCTCTGGAGTCCTACCCAAAATACCGTGACCTACACCGAACTGCTGACCAACACTCCTCTCCCTAACCATTTGAACTGTAGTATGAGAAGACTGGGGTCTAGCTCCAAAAGAAGGTTGTGGACAATCCTTAAGCAAATGACCATGCTGTCCATATCCATAACATGCACCTAATCCAAAGAAACAAGGTCCTCTATGAAGCTTACCATACATAGGACAAGGAGGATTAGAAGTCCTAGGTGGTGTACAACTGGTTGTACAATAACTCATCTGAGAAGTGAATCTAGAGAAATTTAGTCTCTACTATGATCTCCCTGAAGGTCCTCTATGTCCATTCTGGGAAGCTAATTGATGAGAGATATTCATGCTCTTTACCCTGCTATCCTGCCTGGAGGAACTTCCAATCTTTGCCTTCTTCTTCTCTTCCCTTTTTTATCTAACCTCCATCTCTCTGTTCTCTATTACTCTAGCCTTATCCACAAGCTTAGAGTAAGAGTCAAACTCAATAGCAGCCAAAAATTTAAACAATAGAGTTATAAGTCCTCTACGGAACCTCTGAATACGTGCTGCTTCTGTAGGCACAAGAGCTGGAGCAAACTTACTCAACTGACTGAATTTCTTTGCATACTTTGAAATAGTCATACCAAGAGTCTGAACCAAGCTCTCAAACTCAATGGACTTAGTACCCCTCACACTTTCTAGAAGAAACTCATTAAGAACTAACTCTTTGAACCTCTCCTAAGACAACTCTTCATTACTCCGAAGCATAACTTGAATACTTTATCTAAACCAATCTTTAGCTTCGACCTTCATCAAATATCCCACAAACTCAACCACCCTTCTATCAAGGATCCTCAAAATTTGAATTTTCTCCTCTATCTCCTCAATAAAATATGTAGGATCGACCTCACCTTTATACTCTGAAGATTTGAGCTTCAAGAATTCCTCAAATGAAACTTCCTTAACCTGAGGTACCACTACTGATGGGGGTGGAGGAACTACAAGAGGAATTGGAACATCAGGAACTACATGCATTGGGGGAGCCTGCTGCCTCTGCTGAGTAATGAACTCAGCTATCATCTCATAGTTCCTCTGTAACTAATTCAACTGCTGGGCCATATAAACCACATATACTTGTGGCTCTGGACGAACGTTATCACCTCCCACTCTACCCACTGACCCTTCTTCAAAAGGTAACTCTCTTCTAGGACGACCTCTACCACGTCCTCTTCCTCGCCTCGTAGGCATCTCAATACTAATAAGACAAATAAAGCAAACTTAGACTCAAAACACAAGATTAACGCAGATCTATACCAAAGAAATACACAACATTGACGTGACATGAATCCTATACTCTGTAGTTATCTTAATCAAGCACTTATATTAGGGAAGTTGCACATCTATCTATTTATCTTATAATTATAAACCTATAGCTCTGATACCACCTCTGTCACACCCCAACACTACTGGTGCGACGGTCCTAGGGCAACGGTAGGCATAAGGCCACCATAAACCCGTAGAACCCTTAACTAAACTTATCTCATACATAACAACATACACTTATCCAATGCAAAATATCATATCTCATAAATCATTATTTTATATCATGAAATCTCCACTTATTCCCTACCGATCAAAAAATAGTTCTAACATCAATATAGAACAAATGAGAGTCTATAAATGCCATCCATAGTAACAAAATCAAAACCATTCCATATTTATCTACGGAGCTCTAAAAGAATACTTCTCAATAGACATAATTATATATATATATACATAACAAAAATAATATCCAAAATAATTACATCCAAGCTTCTTGTGAAGAAGAAGTCAATAAGCTCTATCCTCTGGATTAGCTCTCTCTCGAGCTACACTAGCACCTGAAAACCACAAAAGAGGGGTAATCCTTCAACTCAATAAGATATGAATAACATTAATGCTTTAGGTTAACCAATAATCTGAGTATCAAATCAGGAACATATACATATACTTGGGCATGAAAGAATCTTAAACTTATACTTGAAAAAGAACATGAGTGCTTATAACAAATAACATTATCAAATCATATCATAAATTAAATCATGGTTCTCATTAGAACATAAGAATGCCTGCGAAGGGTGGCATTATCAAATCACATATAAGATAGAACTAATATCATATCATAATGTATCAGTAGCCTTACTATCTAAACGTGACACATATGCTTGCGCGGGCATATGCCTAGAGCTCGTGGCCCCTTCTAGGTGGAACACTGATAAAAACCCAATCAGCTGGGCTCTCATTGTACATATGGACCAATGAATTTACTCTCATTGGGAAAAACATTCTGTACATATGTATATCAAAGGATCATTATAATAATGTATTCTCAAAAATTCGTATTGGTCAAGAGATCATTTAACATTCGTATCAAAGGGTCACTCATGATCTTGGTCCAAAAAAAAAAAAAATAACCAAGTCATTCTTATATATTAAGTGATTATATTAAGTAGGTTATCAAATAAGAATTTCATATCATAAAGAACGTATATGAATATTTAACAATTCATCTCATAAGGAGAAAACATACATTTATGCAATTCATAACTTACCTCTTAGCAAAACTTTCCACAATTAAGCTCAACACTAAATTAAATGAAAATTCTCATTAATTCCTTGAATTGTCAAAGCCTAATCAAAATCCCCAAATTCTATAAATTAGGGTTTCCTCAATTAATAATACATAATATGGTTCATTATAATTTTAACCATTTTAAAGTCTCTATTATTGTTTTCTAACCTCAATTTAATTCATTCTTAAATAAAATTTGAAAATTAAGAACATAATTACTATTCATCAAAATTCATAAATTCTTGTATCTTTCATATTAACCATAATTAATAGCCTTAAATGCTCATAATAGGTTTTATATAACTCATAAATATCTATTCTAACTACCAAAAATCTTAATCTAAAAAGAAAATGAAATTTGGAGAAAATTATCTTATTTCCCCAATAATGACTTATTGAAGAATCTTGACTTGAAAATGATGATTAAAGACTTTGAAAGCGTTAATTTAATGGTTTAATGTATTAATTATGAGTATTAATGCATTAAAAAATAAATGGAACATATTAGAGAGAGATAGGAGAAGAAATGAAGAAAAAAGAAAGAAAAGAGAAGA
Source organism: Aleurites moluccanus (assembly GCA_948193065.1). Lineage (NCBI taxonomy): Eukaryota > Viridiplantae > Streptophyta > Magnoliopsida > Malpighiales > Euphorbiaceae > Aleurites > Aleurites moluccanus. The sequence continues at coordinate 3,618 of CANXYC011380816.1, forward strand.
AGTTATCATGAATGCAAAAATGGCTACTGCTTCTCTTTTAAATAGGCTACTGCCTCACTTAAATCCTTCCTCGCTAATCCTTCCTCGCCAAATTCTTCCTCGCTAATCCTTCCTCGCCAAATTCTTCCTCGCCAATTCGCACTAAAATAGTATCAGCCTCTATCTACCTCAAAATTGAGGAGCCAGCTCACACTACCTATTTCTGTCGAGCTGGAAAACTTTCCTCGTCAAGTCGCACTAAACCAGCTCGCAAATGAGCTACACGAAACCAAACTCCTCGATTCTTTTTTTCACTTAATTAGGGATCCAACATATCCAAAATTCATATCAAAAATAGATTTACACAATTTATGGTGAATTTCTAAATTTCACCCTAACTTTACTCTCCAAGTACTATCCGAGCAGGTCTGATTCAATTAACTCTCTATTGAGCTACAATTCTCCAATCTCCTTGAAATTTTACAACCATCTATATAACACATAAAGGAATATTTTTCATTTTACACCTTTTCAAATTATTCCTTTAGAATCATGAAAACTGACTCACAGGATCCTTTCCAAACACAGATTCTGAAATTCTCAAAACACTAATCTATCTACAATCATCTCAACAAACAGGCATAAAAAAATTTTAACAGGTATTACAAAAGTATTGTAATTGCCGACAGTTTCTTTTAGCTAATCCTCTCTGCAAAGCAGAATATAATATAGATCTATCTTTTGAAAGACCATAATCGTACTTTATGAAGTACTAGACATTTGCATTCTTATAGGTGTTTGAAACTTCTGGATTATCTACTTCATGAATATCATCACTTTCAGAATCTTTCATTATGATTTCCATGGAGGGATTGTTGGACCTCCTATTTTTTGAATTTAGTTGTTCCAAAAATAATATCCTAATTTAAATCATCACAATCAGGATTTTCATCCTTAAAACTTTTATCAGACTATTCCTCCAAAGGAATTTGGTTTGAAATCTATAAAGATTCACTAGCTTTTTCACTAACCTTAATTTTGTGATTTAAAATATCATCATGACTTAATCTGTCATTAGAATTGTGACTTAATATGTCACTAGAGTTTTTACAACTCTCCTCCTCTAATGGCGTTTGATTTGGAACTTTTAAAAGTTCACTGGTTCTTTCACTAGCCTATTGATTTGGAATCAATGAACATTCACGACACATTCAGAAGCCTTTTGGTTCAGAACTCGAGGTTCCTTGGTATTTTCACTAGCCTTTTTTGAGCCATTATGGCTACCCTTCTGTGAAGAAGTTGGCATTGAGGCATTCCTATAATGGCCAAATCACCTTCATCCTTTTATTGAAGTTCTTCTCTGAATTTTTTTACTTGTTCAGGTGTAAAACCAAGCTTTTTAGTTGTCTTTTCATAAAAATCTTCGGAGTCACGTGCTTTTAGCACTAGAGATTTTTTTTCTTTATTCTTGCGAATCTAGATTTTTCCTTTAACTTTTCGTTAGTCTTTTTTAGACTAACCAGTTCTTTTGAACTCGCTGGCTTCTTCTTGGAACATTCTGAGGAGATATGTCTTTGAGATTTGCATAGCCAATACATAACATCTTTTAATACTATAGACTTTCTTTTTGTCCTAGAGGAACCAAAGCCATCACTCTTGGAGTTTTTACTCCCCTTCGCATCTTTCCTCATACATTGTTTTTGGGTATGATTCTCCTTCTTGCAAGTCTAACATAGCTTGTTTTTAGCAGTAAGGTTCATCTGCTATATCAGAAAATTCATAAGATAAAAAGTCAGCTACTATATTTTTATCAAATGAAATATATTTAATATCAAATTTGTAATAACTAAACCATTCTTGCAATCTTAAAATTCTAGTTTGCCAAGCCTCTTTAAGATTCAAAGTCATAAATCCTTTCATATAGGTTGAATATGTTCTAATTACAAATCATTTTGGCGCAAGGAAGATATAAAAAAAATTTTTACAATTTTTTATAGCAAGAACTTCCTTTTCATGAATTTGATAATTAATTTCAGCTCCTTTAAAGGTTCTAGACCAATACTTATTGATTCGTTATGGTTTTCTACTTTTGATTTTTAACACTGCTCCTCAGGACTTTTCTGAAGCATTTCCCTCCAAGGCAAAATTTTTATTTTTTCTTTTACCTGGATAACAGCCTAAGTGTCTTCATCATCCCAAAATCAAGGATACGTCCATCGTTTCTAGTTTTGTACTAGAAATATAAGCCATTAATTCTGATTGAGAGACATCCACTGTAGATTTAAAGCTAAACTTGGATTTGCTATATATAGTGTTGATGTCTACCTCAAGAAGTTTACACTCCAGACAACTTCTAGATGGATCATTATGCTGGAAAAATTCTTCTTATACTAGAGAAATATCTAAAGGGATCATCTCTTCATCCATGGGTCCCTCTGTAGCGTTCATCATGAATAGCTAGGTTGTCCAAAGATCATATTCATCCATATTAATTTCATATTCAGAAACTACCTCATAGAATGAATCTATTTCAAAATCTATATTAGAATAATCATATTCTTCTATTGGCTCATAGATTATATTCTCAACTTTGAAAAATATTATTCTAAGATTTTCTTTATGCTTGTTCTTATGAGAAAAAGTATACACTTTATGGTCTTTTGATCCACAAATCCAGTAACAGGAACGATTACTAAGAGGTTTTCCTTATGGATACTTAGGAGCTCTACAATGTTTTTTCTTAAAGGCTTATATTTTGTCATTATCCCTAAGGTTCATTCTTCTCCTAATAAACCTAATTGGTTTACTTGACCTCTTTCTACTATTTCTATCACTTTTCAATACTCTTCTTTTTCTATATCCTTTAAACGTTTTCCTTTTGATATGATAAGAAGAACACCTTATTTCATATCTTTTTTCGTTTTCTTATCTTTTTTTATTTCTTATGGTGCATTCATACCTATCAGGATCATATTCAATCTGAGAACAAGAATTCTTATTCAAATAAGGAAGATATTTTGCATTTTGCCTTATTTAGAGTTCAATACATGACTTTCTCATGGCATACCTTACTACTTGTATCTTTCCTCCTAATCCATCAATGATTTTGTCTTCATCTAACAGGAGTTGATATCATTCCTTGCTACTTCTGGCCAAGGTTCTGGAAGCTTAGACAAAAATAATGTTGATATGTAATTTTGAGCATTAAAATCCAAATTATAATAATTTTTTTGGAATTCACATTCATAATTGTCAAAATAACACATGTAACATATTTGTAGTTTCATCAATACCATTAAAGATTGTTCTCTTTGTAAAGATTTTGTTGATATTGAGAAACCACAAAATTCTCATTTCAGTACATCTACGATGATAACTAGAATTTCATCTACAAGAACTGTTTTTCTAATTTCATCTTTGATGGAGGTTTGAATAACTAATTGATCCTAAAATTTTAGAGCATTGCCAATTATAGTGGCTTTGCACAATTTGTAAGTGGCCTCAGTTGATTAATTACCACCTCTAGTTATAAACCAGATTTGGATAGCTAACTGATCCCAATATTTTTTAGCATTGCTAATCATGGTGGCTTTGCACAACTCGTAGGTGGCCTCAGTTGAGTAACTACCAACTCTGGTTGTAAACCTAATCATGGTAATCTACTCATCTATTTTTTCAGACGCATGCTTTTCACAATCTAAATTTAGAAAAGTTATTGGGCTTATAACTAGCCTTAACGGATTATCCCTGGATGTAAATTCTAGTTTTATCCAATGGGGATAATTTTGCTTATATTATGTCCTCTTCGTAGCAAAAAGCTCATTAAAAGTTATGTCATCTAAATATAATGCAGTTTCTTTTACCAGACCTAGAGACTTTCTAAGGTCTTCTGCTGCTTTAACAATCTCTTGGTTAGCAGCCCTCTTATCAAGGTCAAGAATGTAAGTAACTAATTTTTCGTTCCCTAATTGCAAGACCTCTTTCTCAAAAATAGGCTTAGAGGATTCAATGGGTTTTTTCAAAGGCTTTTCTCATTCAATTGTATCGAGCCTTTCATTCACCAGTTTTCCTATCTACGTTGCTAAAGCATTTTTTATTTTTATTTTGGTGAACCGTCTAAATTTCCTTTTGCATGCAACTGCTCAAGGATACTTCATTGTGAATATTTTGTAATGAAATCAATCCTAACGAATTCGAACTGACACTCACATCTTTGTCCTCTGGTTTACCCATTTTTAATCTGAGTTACTAGTATTGGGAGTATTTTTAATTTTATTGCACCATTCTAAAAACTTCACCTAGTGATTTATTCTAAGGGATCCTTCCCAAAAAGTAAGAAAGAAGTCAATTCTTCTAAAGTACAATCTTTTTTAAATTAAATAATTCTTTTTAAAATTTTCACTCCAATTAGAAATTATAGAGGTCACCAAGAGAATATCTGGTTCTATAATTGCCAAATGAACAAAAATAGAATATTATCCTTCAAGATAATTAATAATGTCAAACACACCATAGTATTCTTGGGCTATGTAATTGTCTAATGGAGCATTCTTATAAATAGAACCAATTTTAAGTTTTTCGTCCCTATACTTAACTTTTTCACAAACCCAAGTATATTTCCACTATATTAAAGGGTGATCTCTTATTTCTATAATCGAAAAGTGCTTTATTTCATTATACGCTCCTCTAAAGACTATAGAGTTCACTCTATAAATCTCATCTATAAACTAATCAAATAAAATTTTTGGACTTTAAAGAAACAAATTTTTTAGGAAAAGATTTTTATTGTTTAAAAATCAAAGTTGAGGGATTTTATTATAACAAATTGAAATTTAGAGATAGTACTGAAATAAAGGTTAAGTTTAGAGATAACGAGAAATTTTAATTTTATATTATTGTTAAATTAGTAAAACAACATATCTACATATATATTATATAAATCAAATATCTCTAAAACTTTTATACTAACTTAAATACATATATATTTTTAATAAAAAACGTATTTTTAAAGTTCTCATAAAAATTTTAATTTCCTATTAGAAAAAATATTTTTGAAAGAATTTTATTTCCATCGTAAAAATGTTATTTCTTATTTTTTTTGGTTATTTTTAAAAAATTCTCTTTAAATTGAAGACATACATGATTTTAAAAATAAAAATAAAAATAATGAAGTACATTGCCGACGCATTTTACTATAACATGACTAGAAATTTTGAAGCAGTAAAAATAACTAGAGTATTTTTTAATTACCAAATGATTAATTACAACATATATATATATTGAAAAGTAAGACATGAAGAAACTTGGAATTGGATCATATATATATATATATATATATATATATATTACTCTCAGAAAATGATCCACCAATTTCTAGATATGAACCCATATGAGAAATTCCACAAGATGATTGAGACTTAAAAGTTCTCTCCATACCATACGATTCATATTTATTAGTTATTACCCACACACACACACATGTATATATACATATATATATAATAGGAGTGGGTTATGGCCACCCCCAGTCCCTTAGTAACTTTGCCGTTGTCCAGAAGACTTATCAATTTTACTAGTATTTTAGGTATGTAAGAAATGTTCAATTTCAATATAATTCCTAATTGGTTATAAATAAAGTTAACAACCTTATAGTATATAAATGAAATTAAGCTTTCTTACTTTATTATTTATATATTTATAATTTTTTATTCTATTCTAATGAATTATACAAATTAGAAAAAAAATATATAAATATGCATCTGAATTACAACGAAAATATTACATTTATAGTTTTTATTTTTTTAAGACGTATATATAATCCTGAAGTTATAAAAATTATACAGTGTACCCCTCCCCTGTTATCTTCCTCTAACACCTTTTCTTTCTTTTTTTATAAATATATTTAAATATTTAAAAATTTATAAAATATTTATTTTAAATTCAAAAATTATAAATTAACAGCCAATATAAATCTTATAAAATATATTTCATTTTGACATATTCAAATTTAAAAAAATAATTTCTTTTCAATTTAACATAAATTATTTAAATATAAATTTAATTTCCTAAAATTCTTAAGAATTATTATTAAATTACCAAATTATAAAAATGATTATTATTCTTATTTATTTTTATTGTAAAGAAATTTGTAAAATTAATTTCTTAAGGTTATTCTAATTATCTTAGAATATTCTATTATCCTTAAGGTTATTATTATAAATTAGAAGTATTATTATTAATAATAAATCTATTTATCATATAACTTTATTATAATTGATTATTAAGGTTATGATTATTAATAAGTATATCTTATTTAAAATTATTATAAAAATTTATTTCCCAACTGTTATTCAAATTAACTTATAATAAATTTTAAAATTCAAGTAATTATTTTATCATCATAAACTAATTAATTAATAATAATTTTGAACTGGATAATTTTATTATTTTTTACTCTTTACTTTCCAAATTCATCATTTCTAATGAAATTTATTCAAAATTTTTGACATATTAACCACATAAATTTAATTCTTTAATTAAACATTTTATATATTTTTACTAATTACATAAATTAACATATATTTATCATTGATTATTTGGACTGCATTCAAAGGCTATTTGCGTATCTCTTTTGAACAATTCCCCCTATATTTTATCTAGAAAAAATTAAATCCATATAGCTCTTAAATACACCTATAAGATAAGAATTATCATGAAATAATTTAATTATTCAAACAAACTAATGGTACTTTAATAAACTTGCTAAATTTATGTTATTATCAATTCAGAAGCTACAATTTTACAAATTTCATCTTCCTAGCCTGTATCCATGATATTTAATTCTACTTATAGTTAATGTTGAACTAAGTTTAACAGTTGAATAAATAATAATCCCTTAAATTCTTTTATTTCAATGGTCAGTTTGATTACACTCGTGTCTTAATACCTCTCGGTCTAAAAGCAAATATTCTTGTGTCTCTCTAAAGTAGAATTTATTCTGGGAGTAAATATCCTCACATTTCAACTAGTGGGAGCAAAGTCCTCAATCATATGAAATGCGCAAAACTATTCTCAAAAGGCTAAATCACATTTGATATATCTCTAAAATTATATATATATCGAGCGCTATTTCAAAAATAATATAATAAATTGATATTTACATCCATCATTATGGTGTTGATATAATAGGTTCATGTAACGAGTGTATTCAAATCCCATATATTCAATTGTATTCATACTAATTTATTTTACTCACACAATTCCATCTCACCATTATTTATTTCTAGAATTATCATTGCCATTTACTTCCTAACTCTTAAATCTTTTTCAAACATAGAGAGTTAGCATATTATAATCCATTATAAGTTCAAATACATATATATTTATTTTAGATTATATCGTTATAGTATACCATAATAAAGTTTAGCTAAAATCTCTGCTAGATCTCCTCTTATATATATATGCTATTTGAAGGCGTCTAAAAATTCTATAGCATATAATTAATAAACTATATCAATATATAACCGACTAAACTTTACCTTTTAAGGTTTTATCTCAACTACTTATTATTAAAAGTCTAAAGGTTCCCATCAATCATTTCCAAGAGTTTATTGATAAAAAAATTTCATAACTCAAGCCCTGCAAATAGTCTCACTACAATGCAACAATAAATTCTAATTCAATTTTACATTTATATTAATATAAGTTTAAGTACTTTCCATAAACCAACCTTTGTTTATGTGAAGCTGTGTACAATTCAATAGCTTATTCCAATTATATATGATGAAGACAATAATTAAAATAAAATTATTTCTCATTTAAATAATTATCTTTATAAAATAAAATCCTATTCGAAAATATACTCAAATATTCATGATTCATTAAAATATTTATCCAACCTAATATTACTCATCAATAGTAATTTCTAAGCAAAAATTCATATTTTGCCATAACTTTTTTTTATGATATTCAAGTCATAAAAACACAAATAATAACCAAAATAGACTACAATTTATGTCCCATCTGTGCTCTAAAAATTTTGTAGTGGGTGTTTGGCATGGGAGATGTCAAAATGAGTTTGTCAAACTCAGATGTCAAAATGAGTTTGTCAAATTCACTTTTGACAAAATCACTTTTGCATTAAGCTACCTATATACCAGCCTAAGAAAAAAAAAATCACGTTTAGAAAGAAAAAAATTAGTCAAACACTAAAGTGAGTTAAAATTATATTTTATTGAGGTAATTACTGTGCATTATACTAAAACGTGATTTTTTTAATCTAAGTTTCTTATCAAAATAAATAAATGATTAATTACTATGATATTCTCATATTTTTATAAATTATAATAAATCGTTATTTTATTTTTTAAATTATATTAAAATATTTATATATTTTATTTTTATTAGATAATAAAATTATTTTATTTAATTTTTTTTTATTTCCGTTAATTAAAATTTAAAATATCATCTTTTAATTAATACATTTATTTAAATATCCAAAATACCACAAATAATCTCATTATCTCATTTATTTAATACATTTCTTTCTTCTTTCTCTTTTTGTGAAACATTTTTATACTTTCTTCTTCCTACAAACTTGTGGAAGCTTATAATTTATTCAGGTTAACAATTTTAGAATCAAGCAATTCATCAGTGGAAAATCAGGACCTGCATGTGCGAAACAGTATTGGCTAAATCTTTCTGAAGAATCTGAAACACCAATACTCATCTGAAACACCACTGGCTCTTGCACGATGAACATTTTCAGCTTCTCCATCACCGCATCTTTCTCTTTAAATTTTCTGATGGTGTTCTTTGACTTGATCTTTCTAAGATTAGTCAACGGACTTGATAATTTAATGTTAAATGCCAAGAGGAGGAAAATACAAAACAAAAGAGCAAAGTACACGAATAGAGAAATTGTCCATAAAATCAACATTCAAATTTGGGAAGTTCTTGGATTTTGATCCTCCAATTTCAATAACCCCAAAAGAAGAACAAAACCCCTTCGATTATTGAGCTCAACTTGTACTTGCACATTGGCGCTATTTAGGAATATACAAAGTAAACCAATCAGAAGATTTGGAACAAACTATTGTAATTCAGTTTAGTTCTTTCAGCTATTAGTATCTAATTTTTATTTTTCCTTGGACTTGAGTGTTGATTATAAGTCCTTTCACACGAAGCCATTGATTTTTGCAGAAATCACTCCACAAATAATAGCAGATAACAAGATTGGAAATTTGTTTATTGGTGAAGAAGAATTGCAGAAATCACTATCAGAATTTTCTCTCGCGCTTCAAAGGCAACTTCTTCTGAATCCTCGCCATCCAATGATGGTAATGTCAAAGATTGGGCTGATGTTGGTAATAGTCGACTCGATTCATCCTTTTTGTCGTCTTTTCTGTAATCTTCCGCTCGAGATGAGGAGCTCATTGTATTGTTTATTTTTTTGGATAAAAAAGGTAGATAAATGGTCCAAAATATTCTGATCCGATGTTACTAAATTGTTGAGAGCAGAGGTGGAGGAATTTGAAGAATTGAAACCCAATTTCGGATCAAAATGATAGTATCTAAATAATTTGAGATATGGGATTAGTTGTGTGGATTTATTGAGTTGAAAATAACACGAAATGAGTTAGTGTTAGTGTTGGGCTTATTGAGTTTGTGGATTTTATTGGGTTGGTGTTGGATTTTATTTGTTTTCTATTTTATTTCAGACTGTGAATGGAGAATGGCAGCGGACACCATTGGTGGTGGTGGTAAAAGGGAGTGAGTGAAATTAAAGGATTGACACAAAAGTAAAAATTAAAATGAAAATAAATAATATTTTGAATTTTTTTATTGATTTAACGAATTTTTTAATAACATTACCTTTGAATGAAAGTAAAATATATAAATATTTTAATATAACTAAAAAATATAAAAATTATTTAATATAATTTAAAAAAATATAAAAAGTCAGAATAATTAATTCTTAAAATTATTGAAACAAAAATTAAAACCAATAGCCGCCAAATTTTACTAAGTGCTCCGCCGCTCATTGCCGTTGCTGACAATTATCTACAAATTCGGACATACCTCCAAACTAATCTCTTCAAGGATCTCATCAAGGTGATTTCGAATATAGCTACCACCCTTCAAGATTCATCAACATTTGGCCAAATTAGAGTTCAAAAGTTTCATTTTTCTCTTTTACAGCTACCATCCTATATATGTGGAGCAAACCCAATAGATAAATAAAAAATATCTTACCACTAATTTATTGAATATATGAGATACCATAAAAATATAGAATGATAGAAAAAATTTTATTTCTTGAAAACTAGTTAGTTTCTTTTCTATTTTTGACATTATTTTGTTGGATCATACATGCATCCAACTTGGCTGGTGCATGAATTGAGGGATGTATAAGTTCATATGAGGTTCAGCCATCCTAATAAAAATAAAAATAAAAATTTCATTAGTTTATAAAATAAATTTACAGATTCATTCAAGTTAAATTTTTTACATAGTTATATTTTTTTTTTTTTTGATACAACATAGTTTTACTGATTCTAAGGGAGTAGTGATAAAAAAAAAAAAATTTACTTAACTCATTTAAATCTAACTTAAATTAAATTACATATTTATTTTATATTTATATAAAAAATTTTAATTTTTAATTTATCTAAAATCAATTTTTTAACTTCAACTTGATTTGTAATGGTTCTTTAATCCACTTTTCCTTCTTTAATAAAAGGAAAAGTTACAAGTGGCTGCTGTGAATATAGGGTTAGGGTACACAACAGTTTCTCATGTGTTTAATTTTAGGTACTTAAAAATTTTTATAAAATTTTTTAAAAATTATAATTTAATAGTGTTTCATATAATAAATCCAATGATATATTTTTTATGTTAAATAAAAATCAAATTGATAGAAAAAAAATATATTATAAATTTTATATATTATATTTAATGGTTTAGATTTAATGTATTTATAATATATTTTTAACTGTTTATTTGATTTTTGTTTAGCATAAAAAAAATATATCATTGGATTCATTATATGAAACACTATCAAATTATAATTTTTAAAAAATTTTATAAAAATTTTTAGATACCTAAAATTGGACACATGAAGGGCTACTGTGCATTCAACCCGTAAATATATATGATCAAATTTAATGTCCTATATTACCTTATTATTTTCCTTTTTCCAAAAGATAGATATGTCATTAATTGACGATTGCTTAATCAGACTTTTCTTTAATTCAAAGGATTTAATAAAATGATACTTAATATATA
>CANXYC011380916.1:0-20762 GCA_948193065.1 Aleurites moluccanus
AGTGTAGCTCAAGAGGGAGCTAATATAAAAGACCGAGCTTCTTGATTCATTCCCCAAGAAGTCTCCATTGTAATTATTTTGATACACACACACACACATATATATATTCATCGGATTGTATTATGGTAATGTATGTATGAGGAGTATACTCTAGAGCTCCGTAGTTAGATATTAAGGATGATATTATTTTGATGTCTGAACTATTACATTTTTGGGCTGCCCTTATTCCTTAGTGATATGAGATGTATCTTTTGATAAGTAAGGAACAAGAGGAAATTATTATATGATGATAAATATAATGTATGAATTGTGATTACATGAATCATAGAAATGAATATTGTAATGATATCTATATTTGATATGAATATGTAGTATGAATGAGATCTAGGATATGAGTGTTCTACGGGTTTATAGTAGTCTTAAGCCTACCCTTACCCTAGGACCGTCGTACCACTGTAGTTGGTGTGTGATAGAGGTGGTATCAGAGCTATAGGTTTATAATCCTTAAGATAGAAGATAGATAGATGTGCATGAGCCCTAGTATAAGTGTTGATTAAGATAACTACGGAGCATAGGATCCATGTCATGTCAATGTTGTGTATTCCTTTGGTATAGACCTGCGCTAATCTTGTGTTTTAAGTCTAAGTTTGCTTTATTTCTTTTATCAGTATCGAGATGCCTCCACGTCTTGGTAGAGGACGAGGTCGAGGTCGTCCTAGGCTAGAATTGCCTTCTGAAGAAGGTTCTGTGAAATGGAGGAAATAAGGTTCCTCTTGTGCCACCAATAGATGTGGCTAATATGGCTCAGCAATTGGAATAGCTGCAAAGGAACTATACAATGATAGCTGAATTCATTACTCAGCAAAGACAACAGCAAGTACCTCCAGTACAAGCTCCAAAGATTCCTGTTCCTCCAGTAGTTCCACCACCCGTTGTATGTCAAGAGGAAGAGGTATCATTTGAGAGATTTCGTAAGCTTAAGCCCTCAAAGTATAGAGGTGAAGTGGATCCTATAGATTTTCTGGAATAAATTGAAGAGAAAGTACAGATTTTATGGATTTCCGACAGAAGAGCAATAGAATTTGTGGGGTATTTAATGAAAGCTGAGTCTAAAGATTGGTTTGAGAGAAGCATTTCTGGTATGCTTCAGGGAAATAAAGATATTTCTTGGGAGAGATTCAAAGAACTGGTAATAAATGAATTTCTTCCAGAGAGTGTGAGAGAAGCTAAATTAATAGAGTTTGAGAGATTAGTTCAGACCTCTGGTATGAATGTTTCATAGTATGCCAGGAAATTCAGTCAGTTAAGCAAATTTGCTCCTGCATTGGTGCCTATAAAAGCGGCACGGATTCAGAGGTTTCGCAGAGGATTGGTGGCTCCACTATTTAAACTCCTAGCTGCTCTTGAGTTCGATTCTTACTCTAAGCTGGTGGATAAGGCTAGGATATTTGAGAATAGAGAGATGGAAGGTAGATCCGAAAGAGTTGAGAAGAAGAAATTTAAAGCAGGTAGTTCTTCTAAACAAGAAAGTGGGATGAAGAATATGGGAGTGATTCATCAGTCAGCATCTAGGAGTGGGTATAGAGGACCTTCGGAGAGACCACAGCAGAGTCGGACTACTCCTGGACCCACTTCTCAAATGAGCTATGATTCAGCTAGCTTTGCACCATCCAGGACTCCTAAACCTTTATGTTCTACATGTGGTAAATTTTATAATGGCCCATATCATTATGCATCAGGAGCATGCTTTAGGTATGGACAACAAGGTCATTTGCTCAAGAATTGTCCACAACCAACCTTTGAAGGTAAAACTCGGACTTCTCAGACTACAGTCCAGATGAATAGGGAGAGGAGTATTAATCAACAGCCAGGTGCAGGCTGAGGCATTTAGGCAGGACTGTAGAGACTGGCAGAGAGTCAGGTCAATATGTGGCTCAAGCTTTGGGATCAATTCCCATGGGTAGAGGCAGAGGCAGAGTTTTTGCTTTAGCACAGCACGAGGCCCAGACATCTAACACGGTTGTTACAAGTATTCTCTCGATCCAAACGTTAAATGCTAGAGTGTTATTTGATTCAAGAGCTACGCATTCCTTTATGTCATCAGGTTTTGCTAAGAAATTACATGTGCCTTGTGAGTTGCTTGAAAATGTGTTGGTTGTTTCTACTACTTTAGAGGAAAAAATTGAAGTTCATAACTTTTATCCATCATATGTGGTTAGCATAAGTGGCAAGAACTTGGATGTAGATTTGATTGAATTGCCTGTATTGGAATTTGATGTAATTTTGGGCATGGACTGGTTATCCAAGTACTATGCTACTATAGATTGCAATGGGAAGAAGCTAGTCTTCAAGCCACCTTCGGGTAAGGAGTTTGAGTTTCAAGGGGAGTAAAGTGAAGTACCATACAATGTGATATCTGCCATTGGGGCAAGAAGGTTATTAAGGAAAGGTTGCCAAGGGTATTTGGCTTATGTCTGGGATACTCGTAAGGAAGTGAGAGGCATGGAGCAGATGCCAATAGTTAATGAATTTTTGGATGTATTTCCTGAAGAGTTACCTGGTCTGCCACCAGATAGAGAGATAGAATTTGGTATTGAGTTGCCATCTAACACCAATCTGATTTCTATTCCTCCCTACCGTATGGCACCAATTGAGTTGAAAGAATTAAAAATCCAGTTGCAAGATTTGCTTGATAAGGAATTCATTAGACCTAGTAGTTCGTCGTGGGGAGCACCTATACTCTTTGTGAAGAAGAAGGATGGTTTTATGAGATTGTATATCGACTACAGACAGCTTAACAGGGCTACCATCAAGAACAAGTATCCTTGATCAAGAATAGATGATTTATTTGATCAGTTGCAGGGTGCAAGTCATTTCTCCAAGATAGACTTGAGGTCGGGTTATCATCAGTTGAGAATTCAGAATGAAGATATATCAAAGACAACTTTTCGGATCAGATGTGGACACTATGAGTTCTTAGTATTGCCATTTGAATTGACTAATACACCGGCCACATTCATGGATTTAATGAATAGGGTGTTCAGGCCATTTCTAGACAAGTTTGTCATTGTGTTCATAGATGACATCCTTGTATATTCTAGAAGCAAGGAAGAGCATGAAAAACATCTTCGGATTGTATTGCAAACCTTGAGGAAGCATGAGTTGTTTGCCAAGTTCTCCAAGTGTGAATTTTGGCTTGATAGTGTTTGTTTTCTCGGGCATGTAGTGAGTAAGGAAAGACTTAAAGTTGACCCGAAGAAAGTGGATGCAATCCTTAATTGGCCTAGACCCACTAACGTTTCAGAAGTTAGAAGTTTCTTGGGTTTGGCCGGGTATTATAGGAGGTTTGTATAAGATTTCTCCAAGATTGCAGCACCTTTGACCAAGCTTACTCAGAAGCAAGTGAAATTCCAATGGACAAATGCTTGCGAAGGAAGTTTCCGCAAGTTGAAGACTTGTCTCACCATGACACCTGTCTTAGTTTTGCCGTCTGGTGAAGGAGGATTTGCGGTGTATTGTGATGCATCAAATGTAGGGCTTGGTTGTATGCTCATGCAGCATAGTAAGGTGATAGCCTATACTTTAAGACAGTTGAGAAAGCATAAGGTGAATTACCCTACGCATGATTTTGAGATGGCTGTGGTAGTATTTGCATTAAAGATTTGGAGACACTACTTGTATAGAGAGAAGTGTGAAATCTACATAGATCATAAGAGCTTGAAATATATATTTCAGCAGAAAGATCTTAACCTTAGGCAGAAAATGTGGGTTGAATTGCTTAAGGATTATGATTGTGAAATATTGTACCATCCAGGAAAAGCTAATATAGTGGCAGATGCATTGAGTAGGAAGTCTTTGGGAAGCTTAGCCCATATCCAAGTGAGTAAAAGATCTCTGGTGAGAGAAGTGCAAAGATTGCATGAGTTGGGAATTAGTTTGAATCTGTCAGATTCAGGAGTGCTTTTACTCATTTCCAAGTCAAGTCGGTTCTTATTGATCAGATAAGAGAAGCACAAGATAAGGACCCTCAATTGGTAAAGCTAAAGAATAATTTGGGGACAGAAAGATCTTTAGGCTTTACCATAGTTGATGGTGTGTTGAGACTGGACAATAGATTATATATTCCAGCTGTGAATGGATTGAAGGATGTAATTCTCAAAGAAGCTCACCATTCTAACTATAGTGTGCGTTCAGGTGCAACAAAAATGTACCATGACATCAAGAGTCTTTATTGGTGGAGTGGAATGAAAAGAGATGTCACATAATATGTAGCTAAATGTCTAACTTGTTAGCAAGTCAAGTTCGAGCATCAGAAACCTTCGGGACTACTTTAAGAGTTGTCATTGCCATAATGAAAATGGGAGAGAGTGACTATAGATTTTGTAGTTGGATTGTCAAGGACTTCAAGAGACCATGATTCAATATGGGTCATTGTTGATAGATTAACCAAATCAGCTCATTTCTTACCAGTCAAGATGACTTATACGGCTTCTCAATATGCTCATATCTATATCAATGAGATTGTCAGGCTGCATGGAGTTCCAGTTTCGATCATCTCAGATAGAGGTACTCAGTTCACCTCGAGATTTTGGCAAAAATTACAAGAGTGTTTGGGTACACATCTTGAATTCAGCACAACATTTCATTCGCAAATAGATGGGTAATCAGAGAGGACCATCCAAACTCTAGAAGACATGCTGAGATGTGCATTTTGGACTTTGGAGGAAATTGGAACGCTCACTTGCCATTGATAAAGTTTACCTACAACAGTAGCTACCATTCCACGATTCAGATGCCTCCTTACAAAGCATTATATGGTAGGAAATGCAGATTTTTCTTGTGTTGGGATGAGGTTGGGATGAGGTTGAAAGGACCAATAAGATATACATCGAAAAAGATTCCAATGATCCGAGAAAGATTAAAGACAGCTTTCAGCTGCCAAAAGAGTTATGTCGATTAGAAGAGAAAAGACCTTTAGTTTTCGATTGGAGATATAGTATTTTTAAAGATCTCCCCAATGAAAGGAGTTTTACGGCTTGGCAAGAGAGGTAAGCTGTCTCCACGATTCATTGGACCATTTGAGATTTTAGATAAGGTTGGAGAGGTTTCATACAGGTTAGCCTTGCCACCAAATCTGGACAGTGTACATCCAGTATTCCATGTGTCTATACTTCGAAAATATGTGGCAGATTCTTCTCATGTGCTGTAAGTTCCAGCAGTGGATCTTCAACCAAACTTGACGTATGAAAAGATTCCAATTGCTATTGTGGACCGAATGATCAAGAGGCTGAGAAATAAAGATATATTAATGGTTAAGATTCTATGGAGAAATCAAGATATATAAGAGTGTACTTGGGAGAGTGAGCAGTTTATGCGAGCCAAGTACCCCTCATCTATTTCAAGTTTAAGGTAAATTCTTTAAAATTCGAGGACGAATTTATTTAAGGGGGGAAGAAAGTAATACCCGTTAATGAATATTTGATTTTTAATTATTTTAATTATTGAGATGGTTGTGTATAGATTAATGTTTGGAGAAATTCTGAATTTTTGTATGCAGGAAAAAATTTTGGGTGAGTAAGTTTTGTGGTTTTAAAAGAGTAAATCATAAGAGTTGCAGATTTTTATACTATCTATAAAATCTGTAAAACTATTCTGGAAAATTTTATGTATGTAAGGAGATATTCTCCTCAACTAGAATCTATCTAGTTCTCTTTTTCCTGCAGTAAGATTGAAGTGTATTCTGAAAATGTGAAAATTTGAGCTTGTTTATTATTCTTCTGTGTATGGTGGTGGTTGTTTGAGTTAAAAGTATAAACAGGAAAAAAAATGTTCCTTCATGTGTTATATAAAGGGCTGTGAAATTTTTATGAGATTGGATAATGGTAATTCAAGAGATAGCTAGTTTAATCAGACCTGTTCGAGCAATTTTTAGAGAGTAAAGTCTGGATGAATTTAGAAATTCACCATAAATTATGTAGATCTCCTTCTTGATTTGAGTTTTGGTTATGATGGACCCCTAAGTGTCTATTTTTAAAGTGACAAAAAGAATCAAGGAATTTGGGTGCCTGTAGCTCAATTGCGAGCTGGTTTCGGTACGGAGTAACAAGGAGGGTTTTCCAGCTCGGCAGAATAAGGTAGTGCGAGATGGTTGGTGAGGCAGAATTCCAGCTCGCCAAAGTGGGATATGCGAGGTGGCATAAGCGAAGTGGGATATGCGAGGTGACATATGCGAAGTGGGATATGCGAAGTGGGATATACGAGGTGACATATGCAAAATGGGATATACGAGGTGGCATATGCGAAGTGGGATATGCGAGGTGGCATCTGCGAAGTAGGATATGCAAGGTGTCATATGCGAAGTGGGATATGCAAGGTGACATATGCGAAGTGGGTTATGCGAGGAGGCATATGCGGAGTGGCATATGCGAAGTGGCATATGCGAAGTGGCATATGCAGAGGGGCACATGCGAAATGAGTTTAGTGAAGTGGGAAGTTAAAAGGCTGTAGCCTATTTTAAAAGGAGAAGCAGTAGCTAATTTCATGATATCTTCTTCTTCTATTTTCCTCGTTCATTCTCATTTCTTCTCCTCTATTTCTCAAATATGTCCTGATTGCTTTTAATACATTAATACTCAAAATTAATGCATTGAATCATTAAGTTAGAGCATTTAAGGTTGTGATCATCATTTTCAAGTCAGATTCTTCCAGAACTCAATTTTGGGGAAAATAAGGTAATTTTCTCCAAATTTTATTTTCTGTTTAGATTAAGAATTTTGATAGATGTAATAGATCTATATGAGTATATAGACTCTATTATAAGTATTTAAGACTATTAATTTTGATTAATAATTAAGATACCAGAATTTATGGAATTTGATGAATAGTGACATGAATAGTAAGTAGGTTCTTAAACTTCAGATTTTCTTTAAGAGATAAATTAAATTGATGATAGGAGACAATAATAGAGGCTATTAGATGATTAAAATTATACAGAATCATATTATATATTGTTGATTGAAGAAATCCTAATTTTGAACATTTGGGAAAATGTCATAGGAAAAGAAAATTCAAGAAATCAAAGGAGATTTATTGGATGTGCAAGTAATTGAGGATAAATTGCTTTGAGGTAAGTATGAAAATTGCATATGTATATTGCTTCTTTGAAACAAATTGTCCAAGCCTTCTTAATGTCCACATATACGATTCACATGTTATATGACATTGTATTACTGAGCTGTTAATTGAAATTCCCATGATATTCTCAAAAGAATGACAATTTGTTACATGTGATTACCATATATATATATATATATATATATATATATATATATATATATATATATATATATATATATATATATATATATTGTAAATGACTTGGTCATCTTTCCTTGGACCAAGTTCATATGAGACCGAATTGTAACTTGACTGAATTTATATTATATGTTGATGGTCTTGTGACCAATATATTTTCTTGTAAGATTGCAACTATATGACCCATGATATGGATAGAACGCTAATCCCAATGAGAGTAAATTCATTAGTCCAATGTGCACTTTGGAAACCTAACTGATAGGGTTTTTATCAATGTTCCACCTAGAGAGGACCATGAGCTCTATACGTATGCTTGGCCAAGCATGCGTTTGCGATAAGGTAGCAAGGACTACTGATGCGCTCTGTTGTGATAGGTAGCAAGGCTACTGATGCACTCTGCAGTTCTATCATGTAATTTGATAGTGCTATTCAATTGTGAGTACTTCTGTTCTTGTAAGCATAGCCTTATGATATTTTCTTACCCATGTTCCTTTGGATTGACCTTTCCTTTGGATTAATTTTATATTGCATGCTCATATCTTACTGAGTTGAAGGCTCACTCCTCTTCTGTGGATTTTAGGTGATAGTGTAGCTCGAGAGGGAGCTAATATAGAAGACCGGGCTTCTTGATTCATTCCTCTAAGAAGTCTCTCTTGTAATTATTTTGATATATACATATATATATATTCATTAGATTGTATTATGGTAATGTATGTATAATGAGTATACTCTAGAGCTCCGTAGTTTGATATTGAGGAGGACATTATTTTAATGACTGAACTGTTATATTTTGGGGTTGCCCTTGTTCCTTAGTGTTGTGGGATGTATCTTTTGATCAGTAAGGAACAAGAGCAAATTTTATGATGATAAATATAAATGTATGAATTATGATTATATGAATCATAGAAATGAATATTATAATGATATCTATATTTGATATGAATATGTAGTATGAATGAGATCCAGGATATGAGTGTTCTACGGGTTTATGGTGGCTTTGAGCCTACCCTTGCCCTAGGACCATTGCACCACTGGAGTTGGGGTGTGACAAGTCGAATATCCACTGTGTACATAAGTTGGGTCGGCCTTATGGCTGAGACAAGTCCCTTCCCAGCTAGGGTTCTGGATAATTAGCCCTGTCCAAGAGGCCATTGTGCACAATGCTGATGGTTTTCCCCTACTACCCCATCAGTATAGTAGTTTTATCAAATTCACACACACAAATATAATATCTATTTCTATGATTGAGTATCAATATATATACAGTATGTACCAAAATCAGTCTGAAATCATCATTTATATCAAGTTGGTTGCATATCGGTACAATTTCAATAATAGATTTAACAATGAACTCATTAATAAAGAATGGGATAAAATTCAAATAAGTTTAACAACTACCATTGTCATTAGTTCCATTGGCTAGCCAATGTCGCTGGAGACAATGGCATACCAAGATAAGTAAGCCATATACATATGAGAATTCTATTGGGACTTTTATTGAGCATTTAGAGTGCATAAGTTTGGTGGCATTTGGGTGCAATATTTTCAAAGTACAAGTTAACAATAGTAAGCTCACAATGTCAACAACACAATGGATGCAACAATCAATATAATTAACATGATCAAACTAATCAAATTGGGTTTAAAATAATGAAGAAAAATAAAGAATTTACAAAGGCTAAATCCAGCAAGGCCATTCGGCCAATCAAACATTCCAAGGATTGGTTTCCGAAATTCAAATCAATAGTATAGACATGTCATTTGGCATATAGGAAGGTTACTTTAATGCTGAAATTACTAAAATACCCTTTAATTTTACCAATTCCACCAAGATGCCTATAATAGACAAATTCCACCACTTTGCTCCAAATAATTTTCTACATCAAAATAATTATCAATTTAGTTTCTAATAAATACTAATAGCCATAATTTAACTAATTTATTGACTAATTAACACTAATTGAGAGATGGATAGAAAACATATTCAATCTTGGGTTTTGAATTGGGGATTTAATCTAATTCTTGCTAACAAATGTAATTTTTTGCCTAAACTAAGCTTAAAATCATCTAAAACATATAATTAAACCATGGATGAAGGAATAACAATAACTTACATAGTTGATGAAGTGTGGCCGAATCTATGAAGAAGGTAGTTCTCAAATTTTTGCTTGTTAATTTGTATGGGTTTTGATGATTAAGACCTAATTTGGATGGAAATGCAAGGATTTAACTAGCTTTTCTTAGTTGTTTGAATCAACTTTTTGGTGATTTGGGAGATAGGAATTTCAGCCAAGAAGGAGTTTGGAGGAAGAAGATAGTTTTTAGTTGATAAAAATATCTATTGCAAGCCTTTTATAGTGTATAATTTCATGTATTTGCTATTAAGGCCTTCGTATTCTCGTATTTATGTTTTACCCGATAATTTTCGTAATTTATTTTGATTATTCTGTTAGGATTCAGGTTTGGGTATGGGAAGTGAAAAGGCTCATTTTGAGCTGTACTATTTATTAAAAATAGTTTTGAGTCAATTCTGGATCCTAGACAGTAAATTTTCAAAATTGCCCCTAAAGTTACAATAAATTATGATTTTGCCACTATTTAAAATTTCAGTGTTCCCAAAGGTTTTTCAGTTCTTTTTTTTTCACCATAATTTCATATAAAATTAACTAACTTAATCCCTCCAAGTCTGGATTAGAAATTCTTTAATTAGCCGAACTGCTATTTCCCCAGGCGATGTAATGAACACAAGTATTTTCCAGGACAGTGTCACAAAAGTGACCTGGTTGGGGCTCAAAAATCTTCAAGTGTTACACTCTACTCCCTATAAATAAATTTGTCCTCGAATTTAAAATAATACGCACCTGATCATTGGAATAAATGTGGGTATCGAGCGCGTATATCTACATCGCTCTCCCAACTGCAATCCTCTACAAATTGGTTCCTCCAAAGGACTTTCACCATTGGAATCATCTTATTGTGAAGCTATCTGACATGCCGATCAACAATCTCCATTAGCATTTCCTCATAATTCAATTCCTCATTTATCTTGATGTCCTGTGATTCCAATATATAAGATGGATCCGCTATATACTTACAGAGCATCGATACATGGAATACAGGATGAACATGGCTCAGGCTAGGTGGTAAAGCCAATCGATAAGCAACATCTCCAACTCACTCCAAAATCTTGAATGGCCCAATATACTGAGGTGATAGTTTACCCTTCTTTCTGAATCTCATCACTCTTTTTATAGGGAAAATCTTAAGGAATACATGATCTCCCTCAGTAAAATGCAAAACATTGCCCTTCGGATCGACATAACTCTTCTGCCTGCTAAGAGCAATCTTTATTGGATCCTTAATGATGGGCACTTTCTCCATGGTTTCCTTAATCAAATATGGGCCTTCTAAATGCTTTTCCCCTAGTTACACCCAACATACCTGGGATCGACATTTTCTACCATATAATGCTTCATATGGAGCCATTCCAATAGAAGAGTAGTAACTGTTATTATATGAAAACTCAATCAGTGGTAAGTACTAATCCCAATTACCTTTGAAGTTCAAAACACATAGTCAAAGCATATCTTCCAATGTCTGAATAGTCTGCTCAGACTGACCATCAGTCTGTGGATGGAAACTTGTATTGAATCTCAATTGTGTACCCAATGCCTCTTGGATTTTCTGTCAAAATCTGGATATAAACTGTATCCCTCTATCAAAAATGATCATCAGAGGAACACCATGGAGCCGGACTATCTTATCCACATAAAGCTAGGCATACTATGATGTTGTATAGCTGTTTTTTACTCCAAAAAGTGAGCAGACTTGGTTAATCTGTCTACAATCACCCAAATAGAATCATACCCTTGGGTAGTCCTCGACAGACCAACTATAAAGTCCATAGTAACCTGCTCCCACTTCCATTCTGGCAATTCAATCTCTTGTAACAGCCCTGATGGCTTCTAATGCTCCAATTTAATCTGTTGAATAGCTAGGTAGGTTGATACAAATCTATCCACATATAGCTTCATGCCAGGCCACCAGTATTGTCTCAAGTCGTGATATCTCTTTGTAACACCAGGATGAACACTGTAATAAGAATAATGTGTTTTCTTCATCACATGTTCCCATAATCCATCTAGATTTGGCACACACAATCGTTTGCCATACTTCAATACATCATCGCTAACTGTAAAATCTATAGCCTTTCCATTCAGAACATCTTTTTTCATCTTCACAAAGTAAGGATCCCCATTTTGAGCTATTGTAATATCATCTATTAATAGTGGTTTAACCCGAAATTGGGCTATCATAGCCTAGTTACTATCCTGGGATCTTAACTTTAACTGAACTCTCATATAAACTAGTTTTCACATTTCTTAGATCAACAGTCTTCTAATATCTAAAATGTGAGCCAGGCTACCCATTGACTTCTGACTCAAAGCATTTGCTACCACATTTGCCTTATCCGAATGATACAATATTTCGCAATCATAGTCCTTAAGCAACTCTACCTATCTACGTTGCCTAAGGTTTAGATCTTTTTGTTGCAAAATATACTGTAGACTTTTGTGATCTATGTAGATTTTACATTTAGATCCATATAAGTAATGTCTCCAGATCTTTAATGCAAACACCACTACAACCATCTCCAGATCATGTGTGGGATAATTCATCTCATGCTTCTTCAACTGTCTCAAAGCATAAGTAATCAACCTTTTGTTCTTCATTAGTACACACCCAAAACCGATTCTGGAAGCATCACGGTACACAATAAATCTATCTTATTCTGTTGGTAATACCAATACTAAAGTAGTAGAAAGACATGACTTTAGAGTGTGGAAACTCTTCTCACATTCATCAATCCATAGAAACCTCTCTTATTTTCGAGTTAATTTAGTCAACGGTACAACTATCTTTGAGAAATCCTTAACAAACCGCCAATAGTAACCTGCCATTCCAAGAAAGTTGCGGATCTCTGTAACATTAGTTAGTTGAGGCCAATTAGCTACTGCCTCTACCTTATAAGGATCAACTTTAATGCCATCCGTACTAACAACATGTCCCATAAAGCATACTTCTGTGAGCTAGAACTGACACTTCGATAACTTGGCATATAGTTGGTGCTCCTTCAATGTCTACAATACTATCCTCAGATGCTCTGCATACTCCTCCTCACTCTTCGAAAAAATCAAAATATCATCGATAAATATAATGCCAAATCTATCCAAGAAGGATTTGAAGACCCGATTTATAAGATCCATAAACATTACTGAAGCATTCATTAACTTGAATGGTAACACTAGGAACTCATAATACCCGTACCGAGTCCTGAAAGTTGTCTTGGGTATATCCTCTTTCTTAATCCTCAATTGATGATACCCAGATCTTAAGTCAATCTTAGAAAAATGACTGGCTCCTTGCAGTTGATCAAATAGGTCATCAATCCATGGCAATGGATATTTAATCTTCAATGTCACCTTATTCAATTGTCTATAATCAATGCACATTCATAAAGAATCATCTTTCTTTTTTACAAATAGAACTGGAGCACCTCAGGGTGAACTGCTCGGCCTAATAAAACCCTTATCCAGTAGCTCTTGTAATTGCACCTTCAATTCCTTTAGTTTTGTAGGTGCCATCTGATACAAAGGAATAGATATCGGATAAGTGCCTGGATAAACCTCTATCTCAAACTCAATTTCCCGCTCTGAGGGTAACCCTAGTAAATTATCAGGGAATACATCTAGAAATTCTCGAACCATTGGGATCTGATCAATACCCGTTAGAGCCTTCTGAATATCAATAACATAAGCCAGGTAAATAAGATATCTCTTCCATAACAATCTCCTATCTCCAATGGCTGAGATCAGTCTGATACTAGTTCTACTTTTGTCACCCTGGTACACAAACTCTTCCTGCCCCTCTAGCTGAAACCGAATCAGCTTCTTATAGCAGTCTATTATGGCCTAATGAACTGTAAGCCAATCCATACCCAGTATCACATCTAACTCTAACACTAGCAACTCTATCAGATTAGCACACAGTGTTCTACCATCAATTTTTATAATACAATCTGGATAGAAGTATCTAACTTTTATACGTTCTCCTATAGAAGTCGAGATCTCTAGTAGAACCCTCAGTAACTGCCTCTCCTTATGCAACTTTGGTGCAAACACAGGAGACACAAAATAATTTGTAGCACCAGAATCAAACAAAATATGAGCAGGTTCAATTTGAACTAGAAGTATGAAGTATACCTGTGACTTTGTTATCTGCTTTTTGAGCCTCTTGTAGGGTGACATTGAAGGCTCGACCCTGACCTCTACCAGCTGGTGCCTGACTGCCATTAAGACCCTGTCCTTTGCCTCTGCCTCTACCTCTGCCCGCTGTCTGTTGGTTCCCACTCTGACTCATTTGAATCGTGGGCTGTGATACTATTGTCACTGCCTGCTGATCTATCCGCCCAAGACATTCTCTAGCAAAATGGCCCTGTTGGCCACATCTAAGACAGGCTCCTATCTGACACCAACATACTCCTTTGTGTCGTTTACCACAATGCTCACAAGTAGGCATAGTGAATGCCTGAGATGTAAGTCTATAAGAGCCTTAGGAATAACCTGATGTCGTCTATCAAGTGGTGCCTCTACCCTGGCCCCTCCTCCTCTGACTACCTATTTGCTGCCTCTGATCCCCCTCTGTTACCAGTATCTGTATGTCTAGACAATGCACTAGTCTCTCCCTTCTTGGACTGTCCACCTGAACCACCCTTCTTTCTTTGCTCCCGTTTAGCCGTCTCATCTTTATATTTATCTTCCATCTGAATAGCTTTGTCAATAATGGTGGTCAGAGAAGTAAACTACGTCGACAACAGTGCATTATGAAGCAAAGCATGTAGACCTCTCCTTGACCTGAAAATCATATCAGCCTCCGTCGGTATTATTCTAGTGGTATACCGGCTCAACTTGATAAACTTGTCGCATACTCCTCTACTGATCTATTTCCCTGCTCTAATTACTCAAACTATATTAGATTCTGGGATCTAACTCCCTCATTTAATAACTCATTTAATAGGGCTTCTCTAACCTCGGCCTAAGTATGTGGTTTGTCTGAGTATAACTGGTCGTCAATGTGCTGAGAAAACCAGGTCCACGCCTTCCCTTTTAATAACAAACCCACCAGTTCAACAACTCTAGCATCTGAGCATGGTAATCTCTTCACTACTTTTTCAATCTGCTCCAGGAAATCTATAACTTTGTCTCCTTTTTCACCATTAAAATCAAGCAGGTTAAGTTTCAAGAATTTGAACATGCTAACTCTGCCTTTGTCTATGGTGCGACGACCTGCCTGCACTGCTAGTTCTCCAGGAGCTACTACTGCCGCTATTAGAGTAGGTGGAGTAGGAATAAATAGTGGTACTACTGGTACTATAGGCGGTGGCTCAACCTGTGGTGCTGGTGGAGGCATTACCTATCGTTCCAGCCTCAACTCCTGGATTTCCCTACGCATTTCCAACAAACTTTGCATCATTTTTGCCCTCTAAGGATAGTCTGTAAATCTAGTACCCTCTGTTCTTTGGCAAAATCTGAGAGGTTCCTCTATCTCTTCCCTTATCAAGGACTCATTTGAGGCCACCTTAGACTCTCTCATCAATTCCCTATGTCTGCCAAGTTTCGACTCTGGGGTTCTGTGTCGACTGTGTTCTAACATCTTGATATCTATAAGATATAAAAACAACGGTTTAGTATCGCAGAATATACAGAAAACTGACATATACAAAATAGACTTGACAGGACATCCTATCACTCCATGGTTTACCCTATGTCTATAAACACTGTATCTAGTTACTATTCATATTAGCCTATGCTTTGATACCACCTCTGTTACGACCCGAAAAATGGGCATGACGGTCCTAGGATGTGGGTACAATTAGTGATAACCAACACCCATAGAACCCCTATAATATCATAATACTATCATGTAATAATCATATTCAACATTCATTTATATCCACAATCTCATTTCATAACATCATATCATCCATATTGTCTCATTTTCAAGTCCAACTTAATCAAAATAAAATATTTATATTAACAGACCAAAATAGCATTTTATCATTATTCCATTATTAAAAATATCTACAAACTATTTATTGATACAAACCATAGAGCATACTAGATTAAAACTAAAATATATAAGTAACAGATATTTACATAATAAAAAATAAACAGTAGTTCCTCGGAGAAGAGACTGGAACCGCACTATTGCTCAGAACTTGAAAATATTAAACCACAAATTGGGTGAATATAAAATACTCAGTGAACCACTATATACCAAA
The DNA here is from genome assembly GCA_948193065.1 of Aleurites moluccanus. Lineage (NCBI taxonomy): Eukaryota > Viridiplantae > Streptophyta > Magnoliopsida > Malpighiales > Euphorbiaceae > Aleurites > Aleurites moluccanus. The sequence goes on from CANXYC011380916.1 coordinate 15,656, forward strand.
TTACATGCAGAAAAGGTTATAAGTATTAGGAATACAAAATTTAATAATCAAAGATTAAGGTTATGCACACCAATGCTCACAAGGAAATAATTCAGGTGAATAGAAAGGAAACAACACCATTAATATAGTAATAAATATAATTGGCTCTCAACAAGAATCAAATGTGGGTTCGTGTATGCAAAAGACAGATATAAGGAGTCTGTAGCTATAGTTGAATATCCACTTTGTACATAAGATGGGCCAGACCTTATGGATGAGACAAGTCCGTTCCCAACTAGGGTTCTGGACAATTAGCCTTATCCAGTAGGCCACTGTGCACAATGCTAATGGTTTTCCCCCTACTACCCCATCAATATAGTAGTTCTGTCAAATTCATACACATAGGGTAACAAACATAATATCCAATATCATTATATCTATTTCCATGATCAAGTATCAATATATATACAGTATGTATCAAAATCAATCGTAAATCATCATTTATATCAAATTGGTTGTATATCGGTACAATATCAATAATAGATTTAACAATGAACTCATTAATAAAGAATGGGATAAAATTCAAAGAAGTTTAACAACTACCATTATTACCAGTGTCGTTGGCTAGACAATATCACTAGCGTCAATAGCATGCCAAGGTAAGCAAGCCATATACATATGAGAATTCTATTGGGACTTTTATCGAGCATTTAGTGTCCATAAGTTTGGTTGCAATTTGGTGGCATTTGGTTGCAATATTTCCAAAGTCCAAGTTAACAATAGCAAGCTCAAAATGTCAACAACACAATGGATATAACAATCAATATAATTAACATGATCAAACTAATCAAATTGGATTTAAAATAATGAAGAAAAATAAAGAAATTACAAAGGCTAAATCGAGCAAGGCTATTTGGCCAATCAAGCATTCCAAGGATTGGTTTTCAAAATTTAAATCAATGGTGTAGACATGTCATTTGGCATATAGGAAGCTCACCTAAATGCTGAAATTACCAAAATACCTTTGAATTCCACCAATTCCACTAATATGCCTATAATAGGCAAATTCCACCACTTTGCTCCAAAAAAATTTCTACATCAAAATAATTATCAATTTAGTTTCTAATAAATACTAATAGCCATAATCTAACTAATTTAATAACTAATTAACACTAATTGAGAGATAAATAGGAAGCATATTCAATATAGGGTTTTGAATTAGAGATTTAATCTAATTCTTGCAAACTAATGTAATTTCTTGCCTAAACTAAGTTTAAAATCATCTAAAATATATAATTAGACCTTGGATGAAGGAAGAACAACAACTTACATAGTTGATGAAGTGTGGCCAAATCCATGAAGAAGGTAGTTCTCAAATTTCTGCTTGTTATTTAGTATGGGTTTTGATGATTAGAACCTAATTTGGATGGAAATTCAAGGATTTAACTAGCTTTTCTTAGTTGTTTGAATTAATTTTTTGGTGATTTGGATGGGTGGCTTCGCAGTGAACTTGAAGGCTTGTTCAGTTATGATGGCCGAGATATGAGGAGTTTCTTTGGGGTTAAATCTTGCTTGGAAGACAGGAGCTAAGGATGTAATTTTGAAATGTGATAATGCAAAGGTAATATAGTTGATACACATCATATAAGTAGGTGCTAATGGGGCAAGCTCTTTGGTTCATAGAATCCAAGAATTGGTAAGCAAAAATTGGAGGATCAACATCAAGCATATATATAGGGAAGTCAATTATTGTGCAGACATACTAGCTTATTTGAGTTCGAATCTTAGGATTGGTACTTTCTATTTTGCAGAGCCATCTCATTGTCTGGCCAGTATTTTAATTCATGACATTTATGGTGTTTTATATCCCAAACTTTGTAATATATAATCTGTTTGTTATTACCCTACCAAAATATATATATATATATATATACAGGCGGACCTCATTAAGCTCAATAATGGCAGGCCTATAAATTTTAAGTTGTTTTATACGATACATGTGCATATAAAGGTTTTTTTTTTAAAAAAAAATTGGAATGGCCTAATATATATACCGTCAAAACCAAGCACATGACAATGTTGAACTATGGATAATAGACATTATGCATTCAATAGCGACAAGCCAAAAATACTAACTAGTAGGGCCAAAGTATTACCGATAGGTCTATTCGAGCCTCGTCATTAACTGATCATCTTGCCTTGATAGTACTTTGTCTTACCACTAGATAATCTCGCTCTACATATAAAAAGAGTTCATCTCAATATTTCTTTCAAGATTCTCTCAAACATTCAAGTATGTGATCCCAGACACTTTCAAGAAATAATATTCATGTTAAATTAACACAAGACTCTAAAACTAATTAAATTTACCAAAGTGTCATTTTATTATTGATTTATAGTATAATATGACACTTGCCTACCAATTATAAATGGTCATGTTACCCATTCATTTCAATCAAATGCAATCACTCTCATGATATTTCATGAAATAAAATGAGCAAAGTTGATTTTGTCATATGAGAAAGCAACTTTTTGTTCAGAGTTTTTTAGATCATGTTTGGATTGAAAATTTTGAAATCCATAAAATTTATTAAAATTCATAAAATTAAAAAACTTAAATTTTAATTTTATAGATTTATGCAAATTTCACTTGTTTGGGGGGTATAAATAAAATCTATGGATTTTAATGGAATTTTCGTAATAAAAAAATTATCTATAAAATTTTTCATTATTTAAAATAAAGAATTTTCTAAAATTTCACTTTTTATATGAAATTTCAAAACCCTTAAAATGAAGGATTATGGTGGATGATGAATTTTGAACAATCCATGAATTTTAACCACTTTATTTTACTAACTAAACAATAGAATTTGACAAAATTTATAAATCTTTTGAAATTTATAAGCATTCATTTCAATCCCCAAAACCAAAACTCAACTTAATTAATTTTTACAATATTTTCATAAATACATTAATTTTTAGTTTTTGGATTTTATATAATAATAAATTATATATTCATAAAAAAACAAATTAAGCAATTGCAAACATAGAGAGACAAATTCCTTAATTATGTAGAGGCATAATATCTTTTTTTTTTTTTTTTTATTACAGAGAGATGAAGAGATGATGAATAGAGATATAGTATTTTTTTTTCTATTGTAGAGAAATAAATAGATGAGAGATACATTAACGTTTGGATATTTTTATTTTTAGGACAAAATGAATTTTATTGGATTTGCAAGGATTTCTTTTGAGATTTTTTGGACTTATATATTTCATCTCATATTTGTTATTATCACAACTACTAAAATCAGCTCGAACTCGACTCGTTAATAAATTATAATTAAGTTAGACTCAACCTTAATTTATCTTGAAACTCGTTTATAATCTTATAACTAATCAAAATAATCAACTTTCTAAATATTCATTTCTAATAAAATAACTATAGAAGAAATATTTAAAACTAACATACAAATAAAATATATAGTACTAACAAAAATCTTAATCTAAAACTCTATTTAGTGTTATAAAAATATAATTATAATTATATATTTATTTAAGAATTATCAATCTATCTAAAAATATAATATATTATTATTTTGAAAAAAAAAAGTGCATATCATTATCAAACTATTTACCAATATATTTTATATATTTATACTATTTAATTAGTCCAGTAATTAAAATATATATGATTTATGAATTAAGTCGATGAATATTATATTTTATTATTAAGAAAATATAATAATAATTTTTCTAATAAGGAGCAACTTTTATTAAAAATTGAAAATATAATTAAATATATAATTTATTTCCCTTTTAGAATCATTTAAAATGAACATATAAAAAAATTAGAAATATGTGTATTTTAATTAAATTGAATTATGAAAAATTATAAAAGTATTAAAATATATTTTTCGATTGTTAAAATTATTAAGCTAATAATAATAATAATAATAATAATAATAATAATAATAATAATAATAATCGAGCATTTCGCGTACCTATTAATTGAACTATTCGTGAGTCTATTCACGAGTTTATAATTGAACTGCTCACGAATTTAATCGAGTAGAGTTTAATATTATTTAAACTCGACTCATTTATTCACTGAATTTTGAAATAAGGTTCTAGTTTAGTTTATTTATAAAATAAATCAAATGCAAATGAATTTTTATCAAATCGAACACTAAGCCGAAAATGACTTGACTCATTTGCACCATATTTGTATATTTCAATTTTTTTTTCTATAATTTCTTAACTTTTTTGGGATTTGTTCTGTTGTTTTTCTTACTAGTAATATGTCCTTAAAAACTCAAGGACCGCCGATTCAAAATGCATTTAGGATGAAAAATGCATGCAAGTGATTTATATTCCAAGATACTAGAATCATGATGTATGTAAGTCTCTCCTCTTCCTTTTCTTTTTTTATTTTTTTTCTTTTAATATGAAATTACGAAATAAAAGGAAGCAAAATTTTTATTTTTTTTATGCTTGCATATATAAAAGTGAAAAGAAAAATATGGAAGCATCATATCGTTGAATGGATGGGCCAAATAAATTAAACAGAAAATAGTTAAGCCCAAGCTATATGAAATTGATTCACATAATGTTGGGATTTAGGCTGTTAGACGCAACGAAAAATAAAAAAATCCCAATCTAACATCTCTATATTAATTAAAATCAAAAATTAGATTAAAAATTCAATATCTTTTACCTTTATATTTGAAACTCTTTCTTCACTTGGTCACCAAGAAAGGGTTGTAGCAAACTACTATCTTTTCATGAGACGAGGAAAGCCCGACTAGTAATCCACGTGAAAATCAAATAACAAGTATTTTTGGAAAGAGAAGCCAAAAACCCTTATGTGCAAGTCAAGGGTGTTTCGGCTTAATGGAGAATACAAAGAGTTGGCCAAATTCTTTTAGTGTTTCCGCTCAAGGTGTTTTGGCCAAAGAGATGTATTATGACTTCTACATTACTTATCATGATCTCATCATATTTATAAGTCTCTTGACCAACTAGGTTTTAATCTAACTTTTTAGATTAAAACAATAGGTTCAATGACAATAATGCCATTAATGAAAAAGTCAAAAACACTCCTTTGACTTTAGACCTATGGATCATA
>CANXYC011380940.1:0-15771 GCA_948193065.1 Aleurites moluccanus
TCAGTAAAAATAAGTTAAACAAATAAAGGGATGGATTGTATGACATTATACAATCTTCAGTAATCTGTATGGACCATATGTGAACATATAGGTCTCCTGTTTATCAATATCTATATCATAAGACTGATCATGTCTTATGGCTAAGACCATAACCCTTCCTAGCTAGGGGACCAATAATACAATGTGCACAAGGTCGATAGTATTTCCCCACTACTCTGTCGAATCGGTAGCTCTGTCATGACGTATAAGGATCAATATCAAGAAACAACATATCAGTGAATACCATGATGAAACAATGGCATTCTCCACCTCAATAGTCTCAATATCAATCAATCAATAGAATCGATAGCAAATCAAGTATCAATAACTCATTAGAGTCAATTTAATGAGTATAAAATCAATAAAACATCAATAACAATCGATAAAATGATGACCAAAGGTCTAACAACCAAAAATGGGAATAAACATAATTTGGTCATTTTCGACCAAAAAGTTGACGTAATTGGTATGCCATTGTCGCTGGCGACGATGACATTCAAATGGTTGGCCTACAAAAATTTCAGCATGAATTTGATGCAATATCGACATTGCCCCAAATTTTCAATGAACAAGCACATGGCAAGCAAATTATAGGCAATAACCGCAACTCAATAATATTCATCAATTGAATCAATAGGCAATGAAAAACACAAGCCAAAGCAAGAATAAAATTTAGGCAAATTGTGCAATTTAGGGTTCAGCCAAGGTGCACTTTGCACAAATGGATTTCAAATTTCATTTAATCAATTAGGGCAAGTAAATTGATGCATAGTAGACTCACCTAACACTCCAAATAACCAAATGCAATGAATTTGCTGCCTAATTCCTCAATTTCTCCGTTTAGGCTAAAATTGACGACTTTTCTCGAATGAGTTTTTCTGTAACGAAATGAACCTCAATTAGATATCGATTAATACCCAATTGACTTATTCTAAAGCCAATTTACATATCCTAATCTATATACTCAAAATCAAAAGTCACAATTTCAATTTAAGGTTAGAAAATTGGGGAAAATTATTTAATGCATCAATTGATGCAATTGAACCATTTACCCAATCCTTTTATCATCTAATTACCCTATTTAAACCAAAACAAACAAACAATTTACCTCAAAACCCTAAAGTGGTCGAAAATTGCCCCTTCCTTATTCTTCAATTTTTTTGATTTTCTATGGTTAATTTTGGTTGTTTTGTGTTTGTATGGTTTTAGTTTAGTGTTTGTAACATTTTTCCTTCACAAATCATCAAAAAAAAAATCAAAATGATGAGAGGAAATGGCTCACAGCCAAAAAGGAAGAAATGGCAGAAATTTTTGAGCAAAAATTCTCTAAGTGTCCTTTATATAGTAGGACAGAATAGAAAAATTACACCTTCGGTCCTCCAATTTTTCGAAATTTATTTTTGGTTCTTTTTCGCTCGGTAATAAGGTTCCGTCAGGAATTAGAACTCAAAGTGAATATTTAAACATCATATTTTTATTAATACTAATTAATAAAAATAGTTTCAGAGTCGTTCTGAAACTCAGACTGTCAAATTTTACTATTCATCAAAAGTACCCTTTTTCTCGTTTTGGCAGTGTTCTTTAATATTTTCTCTTTTTTTTTTTTTTACTGTATTCACATATGAATATACCTTATCATTAACCCTCAATCTAAATTTAGAAATTTATCAGTCAACCATACCGCTATTTTTACGGCGGCGATATCGGTATCGACGATTTTCGAAAAATTTTCTAGTTTTCACTCTAACTAATTTTCTAAAATTATTATTGATCATTTCGATGATTTTAATCTATATACTAAGAATTTTATTCGCTAAAACCTGTTATACATTTCTAGGGTATTACATTCTTCCCCCCTGCAATTAAATTCATCCTCGAATTTAAATAGATACATACCTCACTACTGGAACATGAATGGATATTTGTTCCTCATCTCCTGCTCACTCTCCCAAGTGCACTCCTCCGTGGACTAATTTCTCCAAAGCACTTTAATCATCGGGATCTCCTTATTCCGTAGCTGTCGGACCTGTTGATCAATAATCTCTACTAGAAGCTCCTCATATGACAAGTCCTCACTAAGATCCACATCCAGAACCTCTAATATGTGTGACGGATCAGACACATACTTCCATAATATCGAGATATGGAAAACTGGATGCACATGGCTTATACTAGGTGGAAGAGCCAATCTTTAGGCCACATTGCCAATCTTCTCAAGAATCTCAAATGGGTCTATAAACCTTAGTGATAACTTTCCCCTCTTCCCAAATTTCATAACACCCCTCATCGGTGAGACCTTAAGGAAGACATGATCACCAACTGCAAAATGTACATCCTTCCTCTTCGAATCAACATAACTCTTCTGCCTACTGAAGGCAGTCCTCATCTGATGTTTGATCATAGGAACCTTTTCCATAGTCTCTCTAATCAACTCTGGCCCCTCTAGTTGCTTCTCTCCCGACTCCACCCAACACACTAGAGATCTACATTTTTTACCATATAGTGCTTCAAATGGATCCATACCAATAGAAGAATGGAAGCTGTTATTATAGGAGAACTCAATCAATGGCAGATAATAATCCCAGTTACCTTTGAAATCCAGAACACACAATCTAAGCATATCCTCCAATGTCTGGATTATCCTCTCCGACTGCCCATCAGTCTGTGAATGAAAAGCAGTACTAAACCATAATTGGGTACCCATAGCCTCCTAAAACTTCTAACAGAACCGAGAAGTAAACTGTGTACCCCTATATGAAATAATCACCAAAGGAACTCCATGAAGTCGCACAATCTTATCCACATACAACTGTGCATACTGAGCTGCCGTATAACTGGTCTTAACCTCCAGAAAATGAGCAGACTTCATCAAACGGTCTACAATCACCCATATAGAGTCATAACCCCTGGTAGTCCTCGGTAGACCCACTACAAAATCCATAGTAACCTGCTCCCATTTTCACTCCGGCAACTCTATCTCCTGAAGCAACCCTGATGGCTTATGATGCTCAAACTTAACCTGCTGACAGGCTAAGCATTTGGACATAAACTAAGCTACATCTCTCTTCATACTAGGCCACCAATACACATCTCTCAGATCATGGTACATCTTGGTAATCCTTGGATGTACACTATAAGCTGAATAGTGATCCTCTCTCATAATCCGATCCCATAGTCCATTAAAATCCGGTACACATATGTGCTTCCCACATCTCAGTACCCTATCCTCTACTGTGAACTCTATCATCCTCCCATTCTGTACCTCTCCCATAATTTTCAATAGATAAGGATCCCTGTCTTGAGCCACTTTAATATCATTAAGTAACAGTGACTTTGCCCGAAATTGGGCTATCAGAGCCTGGTTTCGATCCTGGGAACCCAATCTAACTCTGCCCCCAAATCTGCCAACTCCTTCATCTCTCGGATCAATGGCCTCCTGCCAATCACAATATGAGCTAGACTGCCCATTAATTTCCTGCTCAATGCATCAACCACTACATTGGCCTTACCCAGTTGGTAAAGGATCTCACAGTCATAACCTTTTAGTAGCTCCACCCATCTGTGCTGCCTAAGATTCATATCCTTCTGCCAAAATATATACTGTAGACTCGTATGATCAGTATATATCTCGCATTTCAATCCATACAAATAGTGTCTCCAAATCTTCAAGGCAAATATCACCGTTGCCATCTCCAGATCATGTGTCGGATAATTTGCTTCATGCTTCTTCAACTGACGAGAAGCATAAGTAATTACCCTACCAATTTGCATCACCACACACCCCAGACCAATCCGAGAAGCATCACAATACACCATAAATTTCTCCCTCTCCACTGGCAATGCCAACACTGGAGCACTGGTGAGGCAGTATTTCAAGGTCTGAAAACTGCGATCATACTCATCAGTCCATACATACTGCTCCTATTTCCGCATCAATCTAGTCAATGGAGCTGCAATCTGGGAGAAATCCTTCATAAACCTCCTATAGTACCGTGCCATACCCAGAAACTGCGAACCTCTGTAACACTGGTTGGTTGGGACCAATTAGCCACTGCTTCTATCTTCTGAGGTTCCACCATAATACCATCCTTACATATCACATGCCCAAGGAAACACACTTCAGTTAGTCAAAACTGGCATTTAGATAATTTAGCATATAACCGATGTTCCCGAAGTGTCTGTAAAATGATCCTCAGATGCTCCACATGCTCCTTCTCACTCCTAGAATAAATCAGTATGTCATCAATGAATACAATGACAACTTATCCAAATATGACCTGAACACCCTATTTATGAGATCCATGAAAGCAGTCGGTGTATTGGTCAACCCGAATGGCAACACCAAAAACTCGTAATGTCCATAGCGGGTTCTGAAAGCAGTCTCAAGTACATCACCCTACCTAATCCTCAACCAGTGATACCCAGACCTCAGATCAATCTTTGAAAAATGGCTAGCACCCTGCAGCTGATCAAACAAGTCATTTATCCGAGGCAACAGATACTTGTTCTTCACTGTGACTTTGTTCAGCTGTCTATAGTCTATACACATCCTCAAAGAGCCATCTTTCTTCCTCACAAACAGTACCGGTGCACCCCAAGGAGAACTGCTCGGTCTGATGAACCCTCTATCCAATAACTCCTGTAACTGGACCTTTAATTCCTTTAGCGTAGCTAGAGCCATTCTGTATGGTGGAATAGATATAGGGTCAGTGCCTGCATGCACCTCAATCTCCAACTCAATCTCCCTATCAGGGGGAAATCCTGGCAACTCCTCAGGAAATACATCAGGAAACTCCTGAACTATCGGTATCTGATCCAACTATATAAAAGACTTCTGTACATCTACTACATGTGCCAAATAGGCTAAATAACCTTTCCCAATCATCCTCCTGGCCTGAATAGCAGAAATCAGGTTAACCCTGAACTCCCGTATCTCACCCTGAAACTCAAACTCAGGTTGTCCCTTAGGCTGAAACCTGACCTTCTTCCATTAACAGTCTATAACTGCCCAATGTCTAGCAAGCCAATCCATACCCAAGATAACATCTAACTCTAGTACTGGCAACTCAATCAAGTCAACACGCAAGATGTTATCATCAATCTCAATCATGCAATCAGGATATCAACACTCATACCCATAGGAGTAGCAATCATCAAAGGTACATCTAACAATCTCCTTTCCTTATTCAATTTAGGTGAAAAATGTGGTGACACAAACGAGTGAGTAGCATCCGAATCAAATAAAGCATCTGCTATCTCATTCTCAATCAAGATAGTACCTGTGATAACATTGTCTGATCTCTAAGCCTCCTAGGCATTAACTGCAAACACTCTTCCCTGATCCCTACCAGCTGGAGCTTGACTACTACGGGAAGCCTATCCTCCCCTGCCTCGTGCTCTTCCTAGTGCCTCTCTACCCATGCTTTGACTCCTCTACCCTATTGGCTGAGAAACCATAACAGATGGTTGTTGGTCACCCTCAATGGACAACTGTGAGCATAATGGCCCTGCTGGCCACACCTCAAAAAAGCTTCGGTCCATCTCCAACACTCCCCTTCATGTCTCTAACCCCAAAACCCACAAATAGGAATGTTGGGTGCCTGTGTAACTGGTCTTGAAGAACCCTGAGAGTAGGCAGGTATTGACTGAACTATTGATGGTCCCTTACCCTATAGTCTCTTCCTCTGACTACTAGCTGATGATCTCTGCTCAAATCAAGGCATTAGATCTGCCTACCTAGGATGCGAGCTGCTCTCCCCCCTCCTAATATGAGATCCTGGACGACCTTGTTAGTATAGGTGCTCTAAAGACAATCATTGTAATGATGTTTTTAGAAATATATCAATAAAAAGGCATTATTTATTAATTAGTAATTATTATTATTTAGATATTGCATAACTATTTAATAAAGTCCATGGTATAAACATAGCATGAAGGCATTTATGATATGATCATGATAGTGAGATGCTTATCATGTGTAATTATGTTTTAACCTAAATTTTCCTGGTCATAGAATCAATGAGAATGGACATTATTGATTCGGCAAGACTAGCACATGCATATACTATTTGATTTGATCAAATCATTTGATCTCATAAAGATACTAACATTGAGATGTTTGAGTATAGCATGTGGATGCTTACTAGGAGTAGTAATTGCATCAGACTGATCACAAGAGATAGTCATATGGAAATCTAAACAATGTTAATGACTCATATCTACATGGAAATGTGCAAATGTCCTTAGACTTGAGATGCTTAAGAGTGATCTGGAGTGAAGATGCTATACTTTAATTCCATACCTAACTCTCCCAAAGGGTCTGCTTGTAGGGTGGACATTGGGTATATTTTGACACACTCATAGATATTTAAGTAGTCAACAAAGGATATCATTACTCCTGTTAGAAGGAGGGTTTTACCTAAGGCCTCTTGTATGAGAACATTACTGGAAATCTTTCGCCAAAGTAGATAGTACTTAAAGATGGTCTCTAAGGAAATCATTTTAGTAATGATGCTCGAATTACAAGGAACTACTTTTCGGGATAAGTGTGGTGTAGCCAGCTTAGTGGAGTTAACATAATGTCCATACATTAAACCGAACTTGGTAAAGGGGAATGAAGGGATTAGTAGCACAATATTGTCCATGTGTTAGGGTTTCTGCTTACCACTAGCAAATTTTGATTATTTGGAGGTTATGATGGGTGGAAAGATACCGCTCAGTATGTGGTTCATAAGTCTTGAAATGATGGGAAATAATTTTAGAAACACAGTTAGAAAGCGAAGTAGTTACTTTTCCAGAAAGCGGCGGTGTCGGGAACACTGCCGAGAAATTAGCAATTCGGTCAACATAAGAATTTCTGAAGTTGACCTGGGGGTAAAAGATCACCATAAAGAATATGTAGTTTTGGTAAAAAGAAAGAAGTGAAAATAACTTAGAAACACTGAAAAAGTAACCAATGGCAAAATTGTAAATAAATGAAACTTTAAGGTGAATAGTGAAAATTAGTCCGTCGGAGTTACAGAATGACTCTGAAACCATTTTTATAAATAAGTATAAATTAAAATAAGCTTATTGACAATCCAAATCCTGACAGAATAAATTACATAAGAATTTGAGGTCAAAGTGTAACTTATGGAAGTTTGGGGATTAAGTTGTAATTTGCCAATTGATTTTTATATATATTACAACACTTAGACAAAATTTCCATCATCTTCTTCTTTGCTTCACGGTGGCCAAACCACTTTCCACCATTTTTCCCCCATTTCTTCTTCGTTCTTCACCAAATTTCTTTAAGCAAATTGATAGAAAACTTGTTTATTCACTTAGTTCTTTCCATTTCTATCATTAATTTTCAAGAAAGAGCAAAGGAAATCAAGGATATTTGGAAAGGAAAAGTCAGCAAGAACATCACATTGAGGTAAGGATGTGTTTTATTTGAATTTATGGTTCCATTAGATGATTTTAAGCTTGAATTAGATGGGTTTTAGGTTAGATTGCATCAATTGATGCAAATTGATAGAAATCCCTAATTTTTCCTAACCTAATGGAAGTTGTTTATCTTAGCTATTTGAATTAGTGTTGGTTCTTGTTAATTGATGTTAGAATATGTCAATTGGAGGTTAATAGGTAACTAATTGATGGATTGTTTGATGTAGAACTCAAGTTGTGACAAGGTTGTGCCTATTAGCTCCATTGGTGAATTGTGGTGGAATTCAATTTTCCAAAGCCATTTGGAAGCTTAGGTGAGTCTTATATGCATCTTATAACATGCCTAATGTGTTAGAATTGAAATTGGAAACCTTGTATGAAAGCTCACCTTTGGCCGAACCACTTTTACTATTCATGCCATTAAATTTTTGCTTATTTTCTTCATGTTTTCCTTAGCCAATTTGATCCAATTTGATGTTGTTTAATCTTGTTTCTTTGATGCCTATTGTATAATTGCAAATGTGGCTTGTTGTTGGTTTAATTGGGCAAGTCAAATTTGTACCTAAACCTAATCAATTGGCTTGCCATTAAATGCCCACCAAGTGTTTGATAAAATGCCTAGTTCATTTTTGTCTTTAGCCTATTGTTTGCATTCTATAGGCCTACCATTTGAATGTCATTGTCGCCAACAACGTTGGCATGCCAATTGGCCTTCCATTTTCTTTTGCTGAGCCAATTTTTGTTCCATATCTTTATTGATTACCAAACCACTTACCATTGTCTGTATGTCACCTATTACAATGCCATGGATCCTATTGATAATTGATTGATTGATATTGAGCTTATTGATATGGAGGATGCCATTGTAGCATAATGGTATCCATTGATATGTTGTTTCCTTATATTGATCCTAATGTGGCTTGACAAAGCTACCAACCCGACAGGGTAGTGGGAAAATATTGTCGGTAATATGCACATTGTATTATTGGTGCCCTAGCTTGAAGGGGTTATGGTCCTGGCCATAAGACCTTATCAGTCTTATGCTCATTGATACTGATATGCTACTAGAGACTGTTTGTTCACATATAGTCCATACTGATTCTACTGGAGATTGTATGATTTCATACAGTCCATCCTTTTATCTGTCTTTTCATATTACACTGAGCCTATGCTTTTTTCTTTGGCTATACTTGTAACCTATTACTGATTCTGTATACTGTTATCTGACCTATTGGTACCATTATTCCATTGTTACCTACTGTTTATTTGTTGATGCATATAGACTCACTGAGTATCTTATATACTCGCTTTTTCTTTGTTTACCCATTTTAAGAGAGGAGTAGATTGCAGAATCCTATTGTCTGTCATCCGAGGATTTTTGCTAGCAGTTCTGATGTATATATTCTGATTATGTATTATCTTGATGTTCATAATCTAGCTGCTCTATGGGGTATGTATGGGTTAGCTAGGAAATGAACATGTATATATGTATGTGATGATATTATGAGTTATATGATGATTATATGATATGATGTATTGATTATTACAGCCAATTGCAGTAAATTATAGATTGAATTACAGAATAACAGAATGGATGGTAACTAACTAAAATGGATAATATATTGTGGTTTATAGATTGTGCATGTGATACTGGGTTCTACGGGTGCCAATCGTCATTGGCATCTCCCGCATCCTAGGACCGTTGCAATCCAAAAATGGGTCCTGATAGAGATGGTATCAAAGCTCTAGGTTACAGACAGCGAAACTTAGGTTACAGATGAATAGTACTCGAATTACAAAGGAATAGTGACTAAGTACATAATGAGGTAGAATTAAGTAAACCATGGAGCATAGGATTTCCTTTCACATCTTTTGCTGTTATCGTCTGTTATATGTTATTATTCTGTATTTCTGTCATATTCTGAGTATGTTTCCATTTTTCCCAATAGATTACAGAGATGTCCGATGATAGGGACAGAGATACCCATGAGGCAGAGGTTGCCTCTAATGAGTCCTTGGTAAGGGAGATTGCTATTTCAGAGGGTCCGTCCAGATCCCGATAGACTTCAGAGGATACAGAGAGGGGCGATGACCCTTTGAGAGTGGAGATGATGAGGGGATTGATGGAGTTATGTAGAGAGATGGCTGATTTGAGGCGGGAGCGTCAGTATGTACCGCCACCATCAGCTCCAGCAGTAGTGCCCCCACCTGTGATACCTGAGGCAGTTCCAGTGGCATCGGTTCCTGTGCAGCCAGTTAGGGTTCCTATGAAGCCTGCTGTATAGGGAGGCCGTAAAGTGATTGAGGAGGGTGGTGTATTGATGTATAGATTTTTGAAGCTAAACTTGCCTGAGTTCAGGGGAGACAGAGGTAGTCACCCTGTGGATTTCTTGGAGGAGGTAGAGAAGGTAGTGAGGAGACTACCATGTTCTAATTTGAGAGTTATGGAGCTGGTTGGGCTGTTACTGAAGGGTAAGGCATGAACTTGGTTTTCTAGGGGGATGGAGCCCAGGCTTTATGGTGAGCATCCACCCTCATGGGTTGAGTTTCGGCAGGGTCTTAGTGATGAGTTTATTACAGAGGGGTGAAGACCCGTAACCTGATTAGATTTAAGCAGTTAGAGCAGGGAGACAGATCTATTGAGGAGTACGCGGAGGAGTTTATCAGGTTGAGTAGGAATGCTACTCATATTGTTCCTATATAGGCTGATTTGATCAGTAGGTTTCGGAGGGGTCTTCATGCTGCACTACATAATACTTTATTGGCTACTGAGTTTACTTCTTTGATGACAGTGATTGATAAGGCTACACAGATGGAAGAGAAGTATAAGATTAAGAGGGCTAAGAGGGACCAGAAGAGGAAAGGGGATCCAGGAACTTAGGTTAGAAGGGGGGAGAGCAGCTCCCATCCTAGGCAGGCAGAGCCAGTGACATGGTTTGATCAGAGATCATCAGCTAGTAGTCAGAGGAGGAGGATTCAGACTAGGGGACCGCCAGTGGTTCAGTCAGCACCTGCCTATTCTCAGGGTTCTTCGAGACCAGTTGCACAAACACCCAGTATTTCTAGTTGTGGGTTTTATGGTCGAAGACATGGAGGGGAGTGTTGGAGACAGACTGGTGCTTGTTTGAGGTGTGGCCAGTAGGGCCATTATGCTAACAGATGTCCATTGAAAACTAAATAGTAGCCATCTGTTATGGTTTCTCAGCCAATGATACAGACGAATTAGAATGTAGGCAGAGAGGCTTCAAGCAGAGGCAAAGGCAGGGGAGGACAGGCTCCCGGTGGTAGTCAGGCTCTAACTAATAGGGGTCAGGGCAGAGTGTTTGTAGTCAACACCCAAGAGGCCCAGAGATTAGACAACGTGTTCACATGTACTATTCTGATTCAGAATGAGATTGCAGGTGCCTTATTTGATTATGGTGCTACTCACTCTTTTGTGTCACCACACTTTGCACCTAAATTGAATAAGGAGAGGAGATTGTTAGATGTGCCTTTGATGATTGCTACTCCTATGGGTGATAATGTTGATATGGAATGATTGCTACTCCTATGGGTGATAATGTTGATATGGATTATTATTATCCTAATTGTGTGATTGAGATTAATGATAATATCTTACGTGCTGATTTGATTGAGTTGCCTGTATTAGAGCTAGATGTTATTCTGGGTATGGATTGGCTTACGAGGCATCGAGTAGTTATAGATTGTTATCGAAAGAGGGTTAGGTTTCAGCCTGAGGGGCAACCAGAGTTTGAGTTTCAAGGTGATCTTCGGGAGTTTCGGGTTAATTTGGTTTTTGCTATCCAGGATAAGAGGATGATTGGGAAAGGTTGTTCAGCCTACTTGGCTCATGTAATAGATATATAGAAGTCTTCTGTACAACTAGATCAGATACCGGTAGTTCAGGAGTTTCCTGATGTGTTTCCTGAGGAGTTGCCAGGATTGCCCCCTGATAGGGAGATTGAGTTTGAGATTGAGGTATATACAGGCACTGACCTTATATCTATTCCTCTATATATAATGGCTCCAGCTGAACTGAAGGAATTAAAGGTGAAGTTACAGGAGCTATTGGATAGAGGATTCATCAGACCGAGTAGTTCTCCTTGGGGTGTATTGGTATTATTTATGAAGAAAAAAGATGGCTCTTTGAGGATATGTATAGATTACAAGCAGCTAAACAAGGTGAAAGTGAAGAACAAGTATCCATTGCCTCGGATAAATGACTTGTTTGATCAGCTGCAGGGTGCTAGCCATTTTTCGAAAATTGATCTGAGATCTGGGTATCACCAGTTGAAGATTAGGAAGGGTGATATACCTAAGACTGCTTTTAGGACCCGATATACGTATTATGAGTTTTTGGTGTTGCCATTCGGGTTTACCAATATACCGACTGCTTTTATGGATTTAATGAACAGGGTGTTCAGGTCATTTTTGGATAAGTTTGTCATTGTATTCATTGATGACATACTTATCTATTCTAGGAGCATTATGTATGGAATGATGAGTGTGATCGCAACTTTCATACTTTGAAGTATTGCCTCACCAGTGCTCCAGTGTTGGCATTGCTAGTAGAGGGTGATGAATTCACTGTGTATTGTGATGCTTCTCGGATTGGTTTGGGGTGTGTACTGATGCAAATTGGTAGGGTAATTGCTTATGCTTACAGTCAGTTAAAGAAGCATGAAGAAAATTATTCGACACATGATTTGGAGATGGCAGCTGTTATATTTGCATTGAAGATTTGGAGACATTACTTGTATGGATCGAAATGTGAGATATATACTGATCATAAGAGTCTAGAGTATATATTTCAGTAGAAGGATCTGAATCTTCGGCAGTGCATATAGGTGGAGTTGCTTAAGGATTATAACTGTGAGATCCTTTACCACCCGGGTAAGGCCAATGTAGTGGTTGATGCATTGAGTAGGAAATCGATGGGCAGTCTAGCTCATATTATGATTGGCAGGAGACCTTTGATCCGAGAGATGAGGGAGTTGGCAGATTTGGGAGTGGAGTTGGAGTTGGGATCCCAGGCTCTGATAGCCCAATTTCAGGTGAAGTCACTGTTACTTAATGATATTAAAGTGGCTCAGGATAGGGATCCTTATCTACTGAAGCTTAAGGGAGAGGTACAGAATGGGAAGATGACAGGGTTTACAGTTGAAGAGGGGATACTGAAGTGTGGGAAGCGCATATGTGTACCGGATTTTGATGGACTACGGAATCGGATTATGAGAGAGGCTTACTATTCAGCATACAGTGTACATCCATGGATTACCAAGATGTACTATGATCTGAGAGATGTATATTGGTGACCTGGGATGAAGAGAGATGTGGCTTAGTTTGTGTCCAAATGCTTAGCCTATCAGTAGGTTAAGTTTGAGCATCAGAAGCCATCAGGGTTACTTCAAGAGATAGAGTTGCCAGAGTGGAAATGGGAGCACGTTACTATGAATTTTGTAGTGGGTTTACTGAGGACTACCAGGGGTTATGACTCCATATGGGTGATTGTAGACCGTCTGATGAAGTATGCTTATTTTCTGGAGGTTAAAACTAGCTACACGGTAACTCAGTACGCATAGTTATATGTGGATAAGATTGTGCGACTTCATGGAGTTCCTTTAATGATTATTTCAGACAGGGGTACACAGTTCATTTCTCGATTTTCGCAGAAGTTTCAGGAGGCCATGGATACCCAGTTACGATTCAGTTCTTCTTTTCGTCCGTAGATTGATGGTTAGTCAGAGAGGACAATCCAGACTTTGGAGGATATGCTTAGATTGTGTGTTTTGGATTTCAAAGGTAACCGGGATTATTATCTACCATTGATTGAGTTCTCCTATAACAAAAGCTATCACTCTTCTATTGGTATGGCTCCATTTGAAGCACTATATGGTAGAAAATGTAGATCTCCAGTGTATTAGGTGGAGCCAGGAGAGAAGCAGCTTGAGAGGCCAGAGTTGATCAGGGAGAATATGGAAAAGTTACCTATGATCAGAGATCGGATAAAGACTGCCTTCAGTAGGCAGAAGAGTTATGCTGATCCAAAGAGAAAGGATGTACATTTTGCGGTTGGTGATCATGTCTTCCTTAAGGTCTCACCAATGAGGGGTATTATGAGATTTGGGAAGAGGGGAAAGTTATCACCAAGGTTTATAGGCCCGTTTGAGATTCTTGAGAAGATAGGTAATGTGGCCTATAGATTGGCTCTTCTACCTAGTATGAGCCACGTACATCCAATTTTTCATATCTCGATACTACGGAAGTATGTATCTGATCCATCTCACATATTGGGGGTTCAAAATGTGGATCTCAGTGAGGACTTGTCGTATGAGGAGCTTCCAGTAGAGATTATTGATCGACAGGTAAGACAACTGCGTAATAAGAAGATCCCGATGGTTAAAGTGCTTTGGAGGAATCAGTCCATGGAGGAGTGCACTTGGGAGAGTGAGCAAGAGATGAGGAGCATATATTCATTCCTATTCCAGCAGTGAGGTATGTATCTATTTAAATTCGAGGACGAATTTATTTGTAGGGGGTAGAATATAATACCCTAGAAAGTTCTAACATATATGCATGAATTAGTTCTCAGTATATGGTTCATAAGTCTTGAAATGATGGGAAATAATTTTAGAGATACAGTTAGAAAGCAAACTAGTTACTTTTTCGGAAAGCGGCGGTTTCGGGAACACTGCCGAGAAATTAGTAGTCCAGTCAACAGAAGAATTTCTGAAGTTGACCTGGGGATAAAAGATCACCATAAAGCATATGTAATTTTGGTAAAAAGAAAGAAGTGAAAATCATTTAGGAACACTAAAAAAGTAACCAATGGCAAAATTATAAATAAATGGAACTTTAAGGTGAATAGTGAAAATTGGTCCGTCAGAGTTATAGAATAACTCTGAAACTATTTTTATAAATAAGTATAAATTAAAATACGCTTATTGACTCCCCACATTGGAATCCAAATCCTGACAGAATTGACAGAATAAATTACAGAAGAATTTGAGGTCAAAGTATAACTTATAGAAGTTCGGGGATTAAGTTGTAATTTGCCAATTGATTTTTGTATATATTACAATACTTAGACAAAATTTCCATCATTTTCTTCTTTGCTTCATGGTGGTTGAACCACTTTCCATCCCTTTTTCCCCCATTTCTTATTCATTCTTCACCAAACTTCTTTAAGCAAATTGATAGAAAACTTGTTTATTCACTTAGTTCTTTCCATTTCTATCATTAATTTTCAAGAAAGAGCAAAGGAAATCAAGGATATTTGGAAAGAAAATTTTGGCAAGAACATCACATTGAGGTAACAATGAGTTTTGTTTGAATTTATGGTTCCATTAGATGATTTTAAGCTTGAATTAGATGGGTTTTAGGTTAGATTGCATCAATTGATGCAAATTGATAGAAATCCCTAATTTCCCCTAACCTAATGGAAGTTGTTTGTCTTAGCTATTTGAATTAGTGTTGGTTATTGTTGATTGATATTAGAATATGTCAATTGGAGGTTAATAGGTAACTAATTGATGGATTGTTTGATGTAGAACTCAAGTTGTGACAAGGTTGTGCCTATTGGCTCCATTAGTGAATTGTGCTGGAATTCAATTTTCCAAAGCCATTTGGAAGCTTAGGTGAGTCTTATATGCATCTTATACCATGCCTAATGTGTTAGAATTGAAATTGGAAACCTTGTATGAAAGCTCACCTTTGGCCGAACCACTTGTACTATTCATGCCATTGAATTTTTGCTTGTTTTCTTCATGTTTTCCTTAGCCAATTTGATCCAATTTGATGTTGTTTAATCTTGTTTCTTTGATGCCTATTGTATAATTGCAAATGTGGCTTGTTGTTGGTTGAATTGGGCAAGTCAAATTTGCACCTAAACCTAATCAATTGGCTTGCCATTGTATGCCCACCAAGTGTTTGATAAAATGCCTAGTTCATTTTGTCTTTGGCCTATTGTTTGCATTCCATAGGCCTACCATTTGAATGCCATTGTCGCCAATGAAGTTCGCATGCCAATTGGCCTACCATTTTCCTTTACCGAGCCAACTTTTGTTCCATATCTTTATTGATTACCAAACTACTTACCATTATTTGTATGTCACCTATTATAATGCCACAGATCCTATTGACAACTGATTGATTGATATTGAGCTTATTGATATGGAGGATGCCATTGTTGCATAATGGTATCCATTGATATGTTGTTTCCTTATATTGATCCTAATGTGGCTTGACAGAGCTACCGACTCGACAGGGTAGTGGGAAAATACGGTTGGCGATGTGCACATTATA
>CANXYC011381107.1:0-21364 GCA_948193065.1 Aleurites moluccanus
ATTGTTTGAAACACTTCTATGCGTGTGACCTAATAGGTTCCCTAATTAAATGGCAACTTAAGTCCTTAATTATTTCCTTAAATTAATTTAGGAAACTCTTAAGTGGAATTCCTATTTCCAAAATAGGAAATTTCCATAAAATGTAATCCTTGTCCAATAAGGATTATATGAATTAAACTTCTTTAATTCATAATCAATTCTCCAATTGAACCTCTCTAACTTAAGTAGATCATGAGCAGTATCTTGCCACACATCATGACCCCCAAGTAATCAGAAATTACTAGTGGTAAGCAGAAACCCTAACACATGGACAATATTATGCTACTAGTCCCTTCAAGCCCCTTTACCAAGTTCAGTTTAATGTATGGACATTGTGTTAACTCCACTAAGTTGGCTACACCACACTTAGCGCGAACAGTAGTTCCTTTTAATCCGAGCATCATTACTAAAATGATTGCCTTAGAGACTATCTCTAAGTACTATCCACTTTGGCCAAAGATTTCCAGTAATATTCTCATACAAGAGGCCTTAGGTAAAACCCTCCTTTTAACAAGAGTTATGATATCCTTTGTTGACTACTTAACTATCTACGAGTGTGTCAAACTATACTTAAGACCCACCCTTTAAGAAGACCATTTGGGAGAGCTAGGCATGGAATTAAAGTGTAGCATCTTCACTCTAGATCAATCTTAAGCATCTCAAGTCTAAGGACATTTGCACATTTCCTTGCAGAGAATATGTCATTAACATTGTTTAGATTTCCATATGACTATCTCTTGCGATCACTCTGATGTACTTACTACTCCTAGTAAGCATCCACATGCTATACTCAAACATCCCAATGTCAGCATCTTTATGAGATCAAATGATTTGATCAAATCAAATAGTATATGCATGTGCTAGTCTTTTCGAATCAATAATATCCATTCTCATTTATTATATGACTAGGAAAATTTAGGTTAAAACATAATTGCACATGATAAGCATCTCACTATCATGATCTCATCATGAATGCCTCCATGCTATGTTTATACCATGGATTTTATTAAACAGTTATACAATATTACTCTAAATAATAATAAGTACTGATTAATAAATAATGTATTTTTATTAATATATTTCTAAAAACATCATTACAATGATTGTCTGTAGAGTACCTACACTAATAGTAATAAGCTTTTCCCTTCAAAGCAATGTTTAAGAGCTCCAAAGGCTGTGTAAGACCGCTGATATGAGGGAAAGAAAGACTTTCAATCAGAAGCAAAAGAAAACAATATGCTAATAACCACATAAAG
Source organism: Aleurites moluccanus (assembly GCA_948193065.1). Lineage (NCBI taxonomy): Eukaryota > Viridiplantae > Streptophyta > Magnoliopsida > Malpighiales > Euphorbiaceae > Aleurites > Aleurites moluccanus. The sequence goes on from CANXYC011381107.1 coordinate 1,296, forward strand.
GGATGGCAATGTCTTCATAACACTACACCTAAGGTATAGTGCATTCAAAGAGAAGATCAATCCCTTGAAGACCATTCAGGGAGAAAACCAATTTCAATAATCTTAGACACCAACTGAGCCAACAAACCATGATAGATCCAAAGTTTGAAGAGAACAAAAGGCAAGGCACATTTGTTTAACTCTAGCAAAAGACCATACATGCGATAATAACAACATCCAACAACCTTAAACATTGTTCCCGGGAATATGTTATCTTAAACCTAGAAGGGTTTGCACTTAGATAGGTACAATCATCCAAGTCACTAGGAGTACTAGAAGATAACAGTCACAATGAGCTAAAAAAAGGTTGTGAATGTGGAAAGAGCAAATGAAACAGAGAAAGTGAGCCAGGCTCAAAGAGTTAAGAGGATAAAGGCAAATAACTCAAGATTCGTTATGGTTATATATAAGACTTGACTAGTGACTCATTAAAATTCAAAGCCTATTCTTTTGATTTCTAAAATTGATTGAATTTGTTACACACTTTAAAGGCCCCAATAACTATTCTGAGAACCAAGGGAAATTTTCATGGTTTCCCTAAGAAGACTACTCTAAGACTTAAGAATACTAGCATGTGTCACAAGGAGTAAAAAATGTGTCTGCTTGTAGAAGCTCCAATAATAAAAGACTCAATGCCTTGCCAACCATACCATATAAAGAATTCAGAAGATACAATTCCTTATTATTGTGAACTCAGCCTTTTATGCCAATAGAGTAAGGAGCCTTTGATAAGGACTAAAATTAACTACACCAAATGAGTCATTTTGACCAAGCACAAAATAGACCTAATGCTAAAGACAACGTGCCTCATAACATCAAGACTACTAGACCCAAGCCATAAGTATAAATCAAAACCAATACCTCATGAACAAGCCACATCGCGCCTCTTTCCCAATGATTGTCTAAGGCAACTAGTATCTAGCTTTAGCAGTACTCCACCTCGCTAATGGACGAGCTCACTATGCTTACAAGGAGAGTTCACTGACATCTCCTTCAAAACTTCTCAGATGCACAGTACCTAACACCTCTGAGAAATGGGATTAGGGCCATCTCAGTACAAGACTCCACACCTGACAGTCAATTGTGCAGACGCTTCATTCCTTTGTATAGTCATAGTATGACGTGACCAAGATCCCCTCAATTAGAAGCAGCCACGTCTCCCACTCACTCTAATTCCCAAGACGGAAAGCAGCTTAAATATGAGCTGCTCCTCCATTCCTAAAAAAGAAAACCGCACATTGAAAGTCAGAACTAAACATTCAAACAGGAAAAGTAGTGGTAAAAACTCTCTAACCCATTCAATTTTTCTAGCCCTTAACTCGGTAAATGCAGTCACTGACTTAAGTATTAGAGAGTCTGTGTCTGGCCATAAGCTTGTTTCTCTCTCTTTCCTTTCTCATATAGGTCACATGTCCAAGGACAGAGTAACTGAAACTTCAATTGCTTAGGTCTAGCACCTCCAGCTCCAAGTCTAGATTGATAGGTGGCCTCAGGGCTCGAGACCCATAAGAAAAAACCCGATCACCATTATTAAAAATTTAAAATATTCTCATTTAATCTAAACATGACTCTTTTTATATAAGAGTAAAATGAGAAAATATTACATTTTTTATTTTCAATTATTTCAAACAATAAAATTTATTTAAATTTTGTGACTTTAAAATTTATTTTATATATATTAATTCTATTATTAATTAAATCAAATTCTATTAATAAATTTTCAATTAAATTGAATTTTTGTCATATGGATTATTATAAACTGTGGCCATTGAAAATATGTAACCATAGTCAACTTGGAAATAAAGAACAAATATTGGCATTATAATATGAAATTAAAGGAGACATTACAATACACAATATTAAACCTGTGAAATATGCACTCCAAGACTACGATGAATTCCCGAACATTGCATGCAAATAAATATTCCTAGATTAACACTCGCCTATCGTGGTGCCCTAAAATTAAAAAAAATGCGAAAGATAAAAAAATAAATAAAGAACATTACAAGTGTATGAAAATTATGCTAAGAATTAAAAAAAAAAGGCTTGTAAAAGAGTACTTGCTCTGACAATCAGCACATTTCCTATTCTCTAGTAGCTTAAGTGTCACGACCCGCTCTCGCGAGCCGCGACGGTCTTAGAGTACGGGAGATGCTAATGGCGACTAGCATCCGTAGAACCCAGTATCACATGCATCATCTATATACCATAATATAATATCCATTTTAGTTAATTACTATCCATTCTGTTAATCTGTCAATCATTATGTAATTTTTGCAATTGGCTGTAACAATCATATATCACATCACAATATCATCATAAAACTCAAAATATCATCATCAGTATATACATATGTTCATTTCCTAGCTAACCCATACATACCCCGTGGAGCAGCTAGATAATGAACACCAAAATAATAATACATAATCAAAAATATACATCAGAATGTCTGCAGATATTCCCGGATGACAGATGACAAAAATCTGCACTCTACTCCTCTCCTGAAATGTTTAAACAATGAAAAAGTGAGTATGGATGATATTCAGTGAATCTACATGCATAATCAATGAAATATAGGTTGAATAATGGTATACACATGTTTAAGAATGATAGTACAATATCAATCGTATAAGTTTACAGAATCAGTATCAGATATCAATAGGAATAACAATGGTTATATCAAGTCAAGGAGTCATATGGTAAGACAGATAGAGGGCCATGTAACACGTAGACTATGTGTAATCACACAGTCGATCACATATCAAGTAAGCATAAGACTGATCAGGTCCTATGGCCGGGACCAATAACCCTTCCCAGCTAGGGCATCAATATCAATGTACACATTGCCGACAGTATGTACCCACTACCCTGTCGGTGAGGCAGCTCTGTCAAACCACATTTAGGTCAATAAAAATGGATAACATATCAATAGACACTATTATGCAATAATAGTATCATCACTGTCAATATAATCAATATCTTTCAATTCAAGAAGTATATGAATCAATGGCATAGCAGAATATAATATATAAGCAAGGATAAAGGTTATGGTAAACAACAAAGGTATTGAACAAAAGTTGATTCGGCATGAAAAATCGGCGGGTCAATTGGCATGCCAACGTCGTTGTTGACAATGGCATTCAATTGGTAGGTCTATGGAATACAAACCAATAGGCCAATGGCAAATGAACTAGGCATTTCATCGAACATGTGGTGGGCATATAATAGCAAGCCAATAAGCTAGGTTAGGTTACAAATTTGACTTGCCCAATTCAACCAACACAATATCACATTGTCAAACAAGGTATAGGCATTCAAAGAACCACAATTAAACAATGTCAAATGGATCAAATTGGCTAGGAAAAACATGGCAAAATCAAGCAAATTCCAAAGTGTAAATAATGCACAATGGGTTTGGCTAAAGGATGGATTTCATAAATGGTTTCTATTCATCAATTTAATATTATAGGCATGAAATTTGATGCAATGTAAACTCACCTAAGGCTTCAAATAGCCTTTGCACAAGCTAATTCCACCAAATTCTCCAATTGGCCTATATAAAACACTTTGATCCCAAATTCAATTCTACATCAAATAAACCATCAATTAGTTGCCTAATCATATCCAATTGACTAATTCTAACATCAATTAACTAAATCAAACACTAAATCAATAACTCATTTCTTACAACTTCAAATTAACAAACCAAATTAGGGATTTCAACAAAATTGAATCAATTGGTGCAAATTAACACTAAACCCATCTAATTCAACCTAAATAACATCTAAATAATCAATCAAACCAAACAAATAAACTCCTTACCTCAAATTGGACAAATGGTCGAAATCTTCCTTTAGTTTTTCCTTGAATTCCTTAGCTCTTCCAAGCAAACTAATGATGGAAATGAAGAAAGCTAAGTTAATTTACTAGTTTTCCATCAATTTCCTTAAGAAATCTATAAGAAATGATGAAGAAATTGAAGAAGAAATGGATGAACTATGGTTCGGCTCACATATGAAGAAGAAGATGATGGTGGAAAAATGACTAAGGCAAAAATAAATAGAAAAAGCTATAAGGAAAATTACGACTAACTCCCCGAACTTTCGTCCATTACACTTTGGTCCAAAATCTTCTGTAATTTATTCTGTCAATTTTGTTAAGATTTAGATATCAGAGTGGGGAGTCATTAAGCTTATTTTAATTTATACTTATTTATAAAAATAGTTCCGGAGTCATTATATAACTCCGACCGACCACTTTTCACTATTCATCTTAAACTTTCATTTATTTACCATTATGCTATTGGTTACTTTTTCAGTGTTCCTAAATGATTTTCACATCTTTATTTTTACAAAATTACACATAAATTATGGTAATCTTTTACTCCCAGATCAACTTCAGAAATTCTTCTGTTAACTGGACAGCTCATTTCTCTGCAGTGTTTCTGACACCGCCGATTTTCGAAAAAGTTTCAAATTCACTTTCTAACTGTGTCTCAAAATTATTTCCCATCATTTCAAGACTAATGGACCACATACTAAGAATTAATTCATGCATGAGAGTATATAACTTTCTAGGGTATTACATTCTACCCCCCTACAAATAAATTCGTCCTCGAATTTAAATAAAACATACCTCACTGCTGGAACAGAAATGGATATCTGCTCCTCTTCTCCTGCTCGCTCTCCCAAGTGCACTCTTCCATGGACTGATTCCTCCAAAGCACTTTCACCGTAGGGATCTCCTTATTCCGGAGCTGTCTGACCTGTCGATCAATAATCTCAACTGGAATCTCCTCATAAGATAGATCATCACTGAGATCCACATCCTGAACCTCCAAAACGTGCGATGGATAAAACACATACTTCCGCAACATCGATATATGGAAAACTGGATGTACATGGCTCATACTAAGTGGAAGAGCCAATCTATATGCCACATTACCAATCTTCTCAAGAATCTCAAATGGGCCTATAAACCTTGGTGATAGCTTACCCCTCTTCCCAAATCTCATCACACCTCTCATCGGTGAGACTTTAAGGAAGACATGATCACCAACTGCAAAATGTACATCCTTCCTCTTCGGATCAGCATAACTCTTCTACCTACTGAAGGCAGTCCTCATCTGATCTCTGATCATAGGAACCTTTTCCATAGTCTCTCTGATCAACTCTGGTCCCTCTAGCTGCTTCTCTCCTGGCTCCATCCAACACACTGGAGATTTGCACTTCCTACCATATAGTGCTTCAAATGGAGCCATATCTATAGAAGAGTGAAAACTGCTATTATATGAGAACTCTATCAATGGCAGATAATAATCCTAGTTACCTTTAAAATCCAGAACGCATAATCTCAATATATCCTCTAAAGTCTGGATTGTCCTATCCGACTATCCATCAGTCTGCAGATGGAAAGCAGTACTGAACCGTAACTGAGTACCCATGGCCTCCTGAAATTTCTACCAAAATCGAGATGTGAACTGTGTACCCCTGTCTGATATGATCACCAAAGGAACTCCATGAAATCGCACAATCTTATCCACATACAATTGTGCGTACTGAGTTGTCGTATAGCTGGTCTTAACCTCTAGAAAATGAACAGACTTCGTCAAACGGTCAACAATTTTCCAAATAGAATCATATCCTCTCGAAGTCCTAGTAACTATAAAATCCATGGTCACCTGTTCCCATTTCCACTCTGGCAACTCTATCTCCTTAAGTAGCCCGATGGCTTCTGATGCTCGAACTTAACCTGCTGACAGGCTAAGCATTTAGACATAAATTGAGCTACATCTTTCTTCATCCCAGGCCACCAATAAACATCCCTCAAATCATGGTACATCTTGGTAATCCCTGGATGTATACTGTATGCAGAATAGCGAGCCTCTCTCATAATTCGATCCCGTAGCCCATCAAAATCTGGTACACATATACGCTTCCCACATCTCAATACCCCATCCTCTACTGTGAACTCTGTCATTCTACTACTCTATACCTCTCCCTTGAGCTTCAGTAGATAAGGATCCCTATCCTGAGCCACTTTAATATCATCAATCAATAGTGACTTCGCCCGAAATTGGGCTATTAGAGCCTGGTTCCGATCCTAGGATCCCAACTCTAACTCTACCCCCAAATCTGCTAGCTCTCTCATCTGTCGAATCAATGGCCTCCTGCCAATCACAATATGAGCTAAACTGCCCATGGATTTCCTGCTCAGAGCATCTGCTACTACATTGGCCTTCCCTGGGTGATAAAGAATCTCAAAGTCATAATCCTTAAGAAGCTCTACCCATCTGCTCTGCCTAAGATTCAGATCCTTCTGCTGAAATATGTATTGTAGACTCTTATGATTAGTATATATCTCACATTTTGATCCATACAAGTAGTGTCTCCAAATCTTCAACACTGCTGCCATCTCTAAATCGTGAGTCGGATAATTTGCTTCATGCTTCTTTAACTGATGAGAAGTATAACCAATTACCCTACCAATCTGCATCAGCACATACCCCAGACCAATCCGAGAAGCATCACAATATACAGTGAATTTCTCCCCCTCAACTGACAAAGCCAATACTGAAGCACTAGTAAGGCAGTACTTCAAAGTCTTGAAGCTACGGTCACATTCATCCGTCCAGACATATCACTCCTGTTTCCTCATCAATATAGTCAAAGGAGCTATAATACAGGAGAAATCCTTCACAAACCACCTATAATATCCAGCCATACCCAGAAAATTGCACACCTCTGAAACACTGGTAGGCTGTGACCAATTTTCAACCGCTTCTATCTTCTGAGGATCCACCATAATCCCATCCTTGCATATCACATGCCCAAGGAAGCACACTTCAGTTAACCAGAACTGGCACTTAGATAATTTAGCATACAGCTGATGCTCCAGAAGTGTCTGCAGAACAATCCTTAAATGCTCCCTATGCTCCTCCTTACTCTTGGAATAAATAAGTATGTCATCAATGAATACGATGATAAACTTATCCAAATATGACCTGAACTCCTTGTTCATCAAATCCATAAACGTAGTAGGTGCATTGGTCAACCCGAATGGCAACACCAAAAACTCATAATGCCCATACCGGGTCCTGAAAGCAGTCTTAGGTACATCACCATGCCTGATCCTCAACTGGTGATACCCAAACCTTAGATCAATCTTCGAAAAATGGCTGGCTCCCTGCAGCTGATCAAACAAGTCATCTATCTGAGGCAACGGATACTTGTTCTTCACTGTAACTTTGTTCAGCTGCCTATAATCTATACTCATCCTCAATGAGCCATCTTTCTTCCTCACAAACAGTACCGGTGCACCCCAAGGAGAACTGCTCAGTCTGATAAACCCTCTATCCAATAGCTCCTGTAACTATGTCTTCAATTTCTTCAGTTTAGCTGGAGCCATTCTGTGTGGTGGAATAGATATAGGGTCTGTACCTGTATGCACCTCTATCTCAAACTCAATCTCCCTGTCAGGGGGGCAATCCTGGCAACTCATCAGGAAATACATCAAGAAACTCTTGAACTACCGGTATCTGGTCCAACTGTACAGAAGACTTCCGTACATCTATTACATATGCCAAGTAGGCTGAACAACCTTTCCCAATCATCCTCCTAGCTTGGATAGCAGAAATCAGGTTAACTCGAAACTCTTGAATCTCATGCTGAAACTCAAACTCTGGCTGCCCCTCAGGCTAGAATCTAACTCTCTTCTGATAACAGTCTATAACTGCTCGGTGCCTCGTCAATCAATCCATACCTAAGATAACGTCTAACTCAAGCACAGGCAACTCAATCAAGTCAGCACGTAAGATATGATCATCAATCTCAATAATGCAATCAGGGTAGTAATAATCAACATCCACAGTATCACCCATAGGAGTAGTAATCATCAATGGCACATCCAACAATCTCCTTTCCTTATTCAATTTGGGTGCAAAATGTGGTGACACAAAAGAGTGAGTAGTACCCGAATCAAATAAGGCATCTGCAATCTCATTTTGAATCAAGATGGTACCTGTGACAACATTGTCTAATCTTTGGGCATCCTAGGTATTGACAGCAAATACTCTACCTTGGCCCCTACCAGCTGGAGCCTGACTACTACTGGGAGCCTATCCTCCCCTGCCTCTGCCTCTAGCTATAGCCTCTTTACCCAAATTCTGACTCGCCTGTACCACTGGCTGTGAGACTGTAACAAATGGCTGCTACTGCTCACCCCATAGAGGACATCTGTTAATGAAGTGACCCTACTGGCCACACTTCAAACATGCTCTTGTCTATAACCAGTACTCCCCTCCGTGCCTCCGTCCACAAAACCCACAAACTGGCACACCAGGTACCTGTGCTGCTGGTCTAAAAGAGCCCTGTGAATAAGCATGTGTAGACTGTACCATTGGTGGTCCCCTACTCTATAATCTCTTTCTCTGACTACCACCTGATGATCTCTGCTCAAACCGAGATACTGGCTCTACCTGCCTAAGATAGAAGTTGCTCTCCCCCCTCATAACCTGTGATCTGGGACCCCCTTTCCTCTTCTGATCCCTCTTTGTCCTCTCAGTCTTATATTTCTCTTCCATCTGAGTAGCCTTGTCTATCACTATAGTCAAAGAAGTGAACTCTGTAGCTAACAAGGCATTATGTAGTGCGACATGAAGACCCCTCTAAAGCCTACTAATCAGATCAGCGTCTGTAGGTACAATATGAGTAGCATATCTACTCAACCATATAAACTCCTCCGTATACTCCTCCACTGATCTGTCCCCCTGCTCAAGCTCCTCGAATCTGATCAAATTACGGGTCCTCACCCCCTTAGTAATAAACTCGTCAATCAAACCCTGTATGAACTCTGCCCATGTAGGTGGGTGATCACCATAAAGCCTAGGCTCTATATGCCTCGAGAACCAAGTCTATGCCTTACCCTTAAGCAATAACCCAACCAAATCTACAGCTCTCAACTCTGAACAAGGTAGTCTCGTCACTACCTTCTCCACCTCCTCCAGAAAGTCAACAGGATCAGTGCCTGTATCTCCTCTGAACTCAGTTAAGTTTAGCTTCAGAAAGCTAAACATGGATACTCCACCCTCCTCTATCTCTCTCCGACCTCCCTGTACAGCTGGCTCCCTCTGAGCCCCTACTAGCTACACAGGAGCCGATGCTACCGGAACTGCCTCTAGAACTATAGGTGGAGGTACTACTGCTGAAATAGGTGGTGGTTGTACCTGTTGTCGCTCCCATCTAATCTCAGCCATCTCTCTCCATAACTCTATCAAACCCCTCATCATCTCCACTCTCCAGGGGTCATCACCCTTCTCAGAATCCTCTGAAGTTTGTCTGGATCGAGATAGACCCTCTGATATAGAAATCTCTCTCACCAGTGACTCATTGGAGGCAACTTCTGCCTCCCTGGTATCTCTATCCCTGTCATCGGACATCTCTGTAATCTGTCGAGAAAAATGATAACAGTCTCAGAATATAACAGCAATGCAAAATATTGACATATAATAGACGATAACAGCAAAGGATGACAAAGGAAATCCTATGCACCATGGTATGCTTATTTCTACCGCATTCCGTACTTAGTCATAATTCTGTAATTCAGGTACTATTCATTTGTAACCTAGATTCACAGTCTGTAACCTAGTGCTCTGATACCACCTCTGTCAAGACCCGCTCTCACGAGACGCGATGGTCCTAGGGTACGGGAGATGCCAATGGCGACCGACACCCGTAGAACCTAGTATCACATGCATCATCTATAAATCATAATATAATATCCATTTTAGTTAATTACCATCCATTCTGTTAATATGTTAATCATTCTATAATTTCTACAATTGGCTGTAACAGTCATATATCACATCACAATATCATCATAAAACTCAAAATATCATCATCGATATATACATATGTTCATTTCCTAGCTAACCCATACATACCCCATGGAGCAGCTAGATAATGAACACCAAAACAATAATACATAATCAAAAATATACATCAGAATGTCTGCAGATATCCCCGAATGACAGATGACAAAAATCTGCACTCTACTCCTCTCCTGAAATGGTTAAACAATAAAAAAGTGAGAATAGATGATACTCAGTGAATCTACATGCATCATCAATGAAATATAGGTTGAACAATGGTATACACATGTTTAAGAATGATAGTACAATATCAATCGTATAAGTTTACAGAATCAGTATCAAATATCAATAGGAATAACAATGGTGAAATCAAGTCAAGGAGTCATATGGTAAGACAAATAGAGGGCCATATAACACATAGACTATGTGTAATCACATAGTCGATCACATATCAAGTAAGCATAAGACTGATCAGGTCCTATGGCCAAGACCAATAACTCTTCCCAGCTAGGGCATCAATATCAATGTGCACATTGCCGATAATATGTACCCACTACCCTGTAGGTGAGGCAGCTCTGTCAAACCACATTTAGGTCAATAGAAATGGATAACATGTCAATAGACATCATTATGCAATAATGGTATCATCACTGGCAATGTAATCAATATCTTTCAAATCAAGAAGTATATGAATCAATGGCATAGCAGAATACAATATATAAGCAAGGATAAAGGTTATGGTAAACAACAAAGGTAATGAACACAAGTTAGTTCGGCACGAAAAATCGGTGGATCAATTGGCATGCCAACATCGCTGGTGATAATGGCATTCAATTGGTAGGCCTATGGAATACAAACCAATAGGCCAATGGCAAATGAACTAGGCATTTCATCGAACATGTGGTGGGCATATAATGGTAAGCCAATAAGCTAGTTTAGGTTATAAATTTGACTTGCCCAATTCAACCAACACAATGTCACATTGTCAAACAAGGTATAGGCATTCAAAGAACCACAATTAAACAATGTTAAATAGATCAAATTGGCTAGGAAAAATATGGCAAAATAAAGCAAATTCTAAAGGGTAAATAATGCACAATGGGTTCGGCCAAAGGATGGATTTCACAAATGGTTTCCATTCATCAATTTAATGTTATAGGCATGAAATTTGATGCAATGTAAACTCACCTAAGGCGTCAAATAGCCTTTGCACAAGCCAATTCCACCAAATTCTCCAATTGGCCTATATAGAACACTTTGATCCCAAATTTAATTCTACATCAAATAAACCATCAATTAGTTGCCTTATCATATTCAATTGACTAATTCTAACATCAATTAACTAAATCAAACACTAAATCAACAACTCATTTCTTACTACTTCAAATTAATCAACCAAATTAGGGATTTCAACAAAATTGAATCAATTGGTGCAAATTAACACTAAACCAATCTAATTCAACCTAAATAATATCTAAATAATCAATTAAACCAAACAAATAAACTCCTTACCTCAAATTGGACAAATGGACGAAATCTTCCTTTAGTTTTTCCTTGAATTCCTTAGCTCCTCCAAGCAAACTAATGATGAAAATAAAGAAAGCTAAGTTAATTTGCTAGTTTTCCATCAATTTCCTTAAGAAATCTATAAGAAATGATGAAGAAATTGAAGAAGAAATGGATGAACTATGGTTCAGCTCACATATGAAGAAGAAGATGATGGTGGAGAAATGACTAAGGTAAAAATAAATAGAAAAAGCTATAAGGCAAATTACGACTAACTCCCCGAACTTTCGTCCATTACACTTTGGTCCAAAATCTTTTGTAATTTATTCTGTCAATTCTGTTAAGATTTAGATATCAGAGTGAGGAGTCATTAAGCTTATTTTAATTTATACTTATTTATAAAAATAGTTTCGGAGTCATTCTGTAACTCTGACCGACTACTTTCCACTATTCACCTTAAACTTCCATTTATTTACCATTTTGCAATTAGTTACTTTTTCAGTGTTCCTAAATGATTTTCACTTCTTTCTTTTTACCAAAATTACACATAAATTATGGTGATCTTTTACCCTTAAATCAACTTCAGAAATTCTTCTGTTGACCGGACAACTCATTTCTCGGCAGTGTTCCTGATACCGTCGATTTTCGAAAAAGTTTCAAATTCACTTTCTAACTGTGTCTCAAAAATTATTTCCCATTATTTGAAGACTAATGGACCACATACTGAGAATTAATTCATGCATGAGAGTATATAGATTATTACATTAAGAAAGCCCTCCAAAATCTGCATAGAATCATATAAAAAAAAAAGATAAAAATAGTTTAAAAAAAAAGGTATATATCTAATTGTTAATTGTTAATATATTAAATTATTCACTATTATTTCTTGAGTATATGAAAATTAGATATATATCTAATTGTTAATGTATAACTTTTCTGAATTGTGATTTTACTATGTTGATTAAAATGTAGAAAAATAATGTTTAAAATTGAAATATAATAAAAAAATTTTAAATTTTTATTATATTTTATTCTCAAATCAAGAAAATAATAATAATAAAAAAGAATAAATGAATAAATGAAAGATAATATTCCCATATTAATACAATAATATTGCAAATATTGTTCAAGTCAACCACACATTCTATTAACATAAGACAAATTAATATTTTAAGTTGACATAAATAAGAAGTGGTTAAATGATTCTAAAATCTAACTTGAGTAGTTATTCTTCAAGGAAATATCACTTGATTTAAATTAAATGACAAACTAACATGTTAGATTTGAATCAATGAAAAATTCATAATGAAAATTAAAAAACACACCTACTGTAATAAAAAAAAAAAAAATCAACTATAAATTTGACATCCTAAATAGAAAATAAAAATAAATCCTTAGAAAACATAGGCTTTCATTAGGAAGTAATCTAGAACCATTATTTTAGGAAGGTCAAATTTCAAAATATTTACTTTTCCTATATAAAATATAATATAATTATTTTCTCCTTAAAATTAAAATAAAAATAAGAACTCCACTTAATTTGTTAAAAATAATTACAAGTCCAAATAAAGTAAAATATGAAATTTAAAATAATACTTATGAATTAAGATACAAAGTATATTAAACTTGAAATAGAAATTGACCAAAAATGATATAAAAAAGTAAAAGTAAAAGGGGACAGAGAGCTAAGATTGATTTTGGAGCAGGAGTTAGGAGTTAGGGATAATAGTGTATCTATTATTTGAAAAATAAAAAATTAGAGACATACTGGCCATGGAAGATGGAGCATCTGAGGAGTAAGCCAAGTTCAATGCAAGCAAAATTTGATGTGTATGTAGGTGATTAATTTTGGGAAATCATATAAATATTTTTAGAGGCAAAAGTCAATTTTCAAAAATCTTAGGCGTCTCCGTTTTGTTTTTTCCTTGACCATCCAGTATTTGATTACTACATTGAACGTCGAATTCTCCGAATTCGAGTCAAGTAGAATCATATAGGTAGCAAAACTCTCTCTATCAAGTTTTAATGCAACTGTATACTCAAGACTTGAACACAAGACTACTGATTAAATTATAATAGTTTCGTGCCACCTGAACTACTTGCTTGATGGTAAAAATCTTAGGTCTCTTTTATATACATATATTAAAAGCTTTTTAAAAATACCAGGGGTAGACTGCTACCCCTTACCTCTAGGATCCACCATTGTGTATGTATGACCTTATTGAAAATTTTATGCTTTGTAAACTATTGAGGTGGCGGTGATGGGGAATTTGATTTCATACTTTCTCTTTTTGAGTTTTGATATTTGTGCTACTTGTGTGTGAATGGTGTTTTATGTAGTGAATGATAGGAAAAAGAGGTGAAGAATTGAAGGAGATGAAGTGTAGTGGATGCAATAGTTAAGACTACAATGGGTTTGGACTTGATGTGGAGGTTAGGTATAAGTGAAGTGAGATTATGTGATGTGTGAGATTTTGACTACTTGAGGCTTGGCGACATAGAAAAAGAGGAGAAAAAATAGCATAGTAAGAGAAATGTAGAGTGGCGTCAGGTGAATGGAAGGGGTGACATGAGTTAAGAGTGAGAGATGGAGGATTGTAGTTCAATGAAATAGACAGTTATAAGATATGATATGGGAAAAATTCCCTAAGGATTTGTTATAATTTATATGTTTTTTCCTACTCAATTTGCTAGTTTGAATGGGGTAAAGACAAAAACATTGTTTTGCTAAATGTCATAAAAGAAAACTAGAAGTTAGTTTTTTAAAATAGGAAAATACGATTTGTTATAATTACTATCTACTTTTTTTTTCTATATATGAAGCAAATTTCATATATTAATGAATTACACTTTCTTATGATGATACTTGTTTAGGGATATTGCAACAGATGTTCATAAAAAATTATTTATGAAAAAAAAATCAAGTGGATTAAGATGAAGAATAATCTTTCCAACAAACTAAAAGAGAAGAATGCTAATGACATTTAGGATGAAGGAGAATAAAGCAAACTTTGGTGTGTTTGGCATTCAATTCCTTAGAGACAGAGGCCTTCCCCATTCATGATTTCCACTTTCTTCCCTTTTTGTTTTTGTATATATAAATATCAAAGAAAACTTAATTTCAAATACCAAATAAATTAAACACAAATATTGAAAGCAAAGAGTAATGCATAAAGCAAAACGAAAGATAATGAAAAAGTACTAAAGAGGAGAAAAATGACATGATAGATTTGTAAAACCTGTGGCTAAATAGAAATAATGGAGAAATTTTTGGCAAACCTTAAAAGATAGTTATTACATATGTAAGATAAGATTTGATGACCTCTTCATATTAACATTTGGCCATGACTAATTATATTTGCAATTAAGATGTTCAGTAAAAATAAAAAAAGACTAAAATATTTTGACGTGAGAATTATATGTGTGGTAAAAATGGTATTAACTTTTTTATAAACTAAACGCATAATTTTGTCTATCTACTTTTCCTCATTAGTCTTGTGCTAACCCCTAGCTAGTCTAAAAAGTGAATGCATGCATAGAGGCAATGGAGGGCATGTGACATTTGGGTGCAAGAGGCATACCAGGTAAAAATGTGTAACACCTCAACCTAAACCCTATTGGAACCCTTAAAGAGGGACTTAGGGGGAAATTTTTTATTTTCTTTATAATATACTTATATGATGTATTTATGTATGAAATTGATAGTTATGCATGTTATATGACTTGATTTTAGGCATAGAAGTGATTTAAAGACTGTTAGGATAAAATCGGAAAATTTTGAATTTTTGGTGAACTGGGGGCAAAATGGTCATTTTACAGTCCCTTTGAGTTTTTATGGATTTAGCACTATATTTGAAGAAAGAAAAGAAAATAAGTGAATGTAAATGGTATTATTAAGTTTATTTGAATAATAGACGGAAAAATAAATCCAATTGAAAACAGTTCCCGGTAAGCTGCTCAATTGAGGTGCTTGAGGTACTTCGGTTTGCACTAAGGGCATTTTAGTATTTTCCTTCATAATATGGGATTATAGGATGTGTGCAACCTTATGGTATTTAGTTAGGCTTGATTAAATCTAACCATTGGATCAAATGATGGAAAAATGGACGGTTGTATCAGTAGGTTGCAAATTTATTATCATAAGCTCAAACCATTGGATTTTTGCCATTGGTTTTTGATTTGGTGTGGCAAATGTATGTGTTACCCACCAATGTTGACTTTGGATTAGCAAATAGCATAAAAGTAAATGAAATGGATGGTTGGATGACTATTTTTCACTAAATGTATCAATAACATAAACCATTGAATCAAATGTTTGATATTTAAGTGATTTTTCCCACCTCTTCACAATTTCTTCTTCTTCCTTAGCTAAAAACCTGCAGCAAACTTCCATTAACAAAGCTTTAAGTTTCGGCCACCATTACCTAACCATATACCTTATAGTTTTCTTCCAATTTTTGATGGAAATAGATTAATTCCATTATTCTAAACACCATTCTAACCTTAGAATCAAAGGAAAAACTCATTTGAGTAACAAAATAATTCAAGGAAGATTTGGAAGAATTTTTGGTAAGTTGTTTGTTTTAAAGTTCTTTTGATTTAGGAATGTTCATATGGTGTTTCTTGTTAATATTTATGGATTAGAATCCATTTTGTATGGTTGGAATGTGAATTAATGGTTTGAAACCCTAATAGGATGAACATTGAATTAAGATATGATTTTGATAGAATTAAAGCTTCAAATGTTGTTTATTTGATGTGTATAACATATTTTGATGGTGAAATAATGGAAACAAAATGATTTGGAGCAAAAAGTGTTTTGGCCGAAACTAATGGTGGTTAGGGTTTGGTGTGCATTTGGCTATTTTAAGTGTTTAATTGATGGAATGACATGTATTTATTGTATATTCAATGAATTAATGGTTGGAAGTTGAAAAGAGAATCATTTGGATAAAATTTTGTTTTGGCCAAATGTGAAGAACTAAGTTAATGGTATGTGTTTTGATGTTTGTTAGGTTTAAATGCTTATATGTCATACTTTGGATGCATTTGTATAGTGTTGGCTGAAATGGCATTGAAAAATGGATTAAAGGAATGAATTCCATTCAAGTAGGTTAAGTTGAGTTTACTAGTTTAAAGTGTTAAGCTAATGTGATTTGTAAAGTGAAGCTTGACTATGAATAAGTGTTTGAAATAGTAGAAATGTATAGTTTTGATTATGTAAAGTATGATTGATTTGAGTGCTTGGAAATTAAGTATGAATGTAGTGTATGTTTAATGTGAAGTGAAGAATTAAGTGTATAAGAATTGTAAAGTTTTACATTAGTAATGAATGTGCATAATGTGACTTGAAAGTGGTGTTAGATATGAGTTTTGGCATAAAAGAATGGTTATAGCATGATTTGTATAAAGTGAGGTCTATAAGGTATAATATGTATACCTTAGTTAATTTGGTATATTTGAATTTTTGTTTATATGAATTGAGTGAAAGTAATATTATATAGTCTTACCGGAGTGTTATGTGTAAATTAGGTGAACCGTCGAGAACTCCTGATCGGAGTGCTGAGCGGCGAGTCGAGTAGGGCTCGAGTGCATTTTGGGGGTGTACAAGACTTCTTGTATATAAGGTGAGTCCTTATGCATAATTGTGCATGATTTGCATTATATATGCTATATTATTTCATTTGAGTCAATAAAACCAAGTTTGATACCTAAAAACCCAAACAGGGAAAATTGGCTCGTAAATAAGTCCGCCGAAACGATAAAAACTGACCTAAACTTTGACGGGCCATAAAATGAAAGCCAATTGGGCCACCACTTGGCCCAATCATCTAGTCTTGACCTAAGCTTCAAAACGGTACCTCATGGCCCACCTAATTCTTTTTGTAATATAGTTAACCATAAAGTACATAAAAATCCCAAAACGGACCCCTAAATTGCGAGCCAGTTGCGGCAGCGCAACTAGGCCCGCCGGGCCAATTTTTGGCATTTTTCCAATTTGCTCTATTTTTCTTTATAAATGTATATTTAATCATTCTATAGCTATATAAGCTTTATTTTTAGTATATTTGATGATTTTATAGAGACATAAGTATATGATATTAAAATAGGATTACTTCGATGGGTAGTGTAAAATTCCATCGACTGTGTGTACACTGGTAATTATTAAATTAGCCCGTGCTAGATAAGGCGTGAAATATTCTCTAGTATTCATAAACTTGCCCATTCTAGGGAGGGCATGTAAATATTCCTTAGTCGTAAAGGCTTATCCCCTTTGCGTATAGTAAATTTAGCACTAAAATATCGTGCCTATTATGAACAAAGCATATGAACTTGAATATGACTTAATCCTGTTATATCATATGTGAGTTGGCTTATATATTGAATATTGATATGAATACCCATATGTTATTGATATAAATTCTTGTTACTTACTTTATTTGCTACAGTACATTAAATCTACAGGCCATATATGTGCAGTTCTTCATTATATAGCATTTACTGTATTCTTATGCATTTGGATTCACTGAGTATTTTTATACTCACCCCCTTCGATGGTTATCATTTTCAGGTCTACTGTGAGGCCCGTATTCCATTGGTATATCTTATCCTCGCCGTGGAAACTTGACACTAGTGCTATGTAAATTCCAGTTCCAAAATATTTGTAAATATTGTACAAAATAGAGGTCTCGTGGTACTGTAAATTAAGGTTTGGCATGTATATATATGTGTGTTGCATTTATATATCTATAAGTTATATTTTGAGATATATTCATATATGTTGAGATGAATATGTGTGATTTGATGTTCAAATGTTGATATTGAGTTGATATTGGAGATCCAGAGGGATCCTTGAAATTGAGATAGATATGGAAGTATTAGTTGAAGTGCTTGTTTATATGTTTAGCAGCTGGGCATACTTCTTATATAGAGGAGATGCTGCCCAATTTTTCATAAGATTGTCAAGCCATATTGAGCTTGTTATTGTATTGCATGCCATATAGTATAGTTATTTGGGTTCTTCATGGTACTGGTAGTGTAAGCAACACCCATACCCTATGACCGTCACGGCTCCCAAGTTGGGCTGTGACAGAAGTGCTTGAAATGCCTTAATGCGTTGGCATTTGTTAGGTTTAAATGATTATATGTAATACATTTGGTATATACTAATGTTGTATGTTTGATTGGTGTTGAGAAATGGATGAATGGAATAATTTCCATTAAAGTGGTAAGATATGGACTTTATTACTGTAAGGTGTTAGGCAAATGCAAATGAAGAACTAAAACTTGAATATGGTATAATGGTTAAAACGATTGAAATGTATAAGGTTAAATGTAGGAAGATTGAATGGTATAAGTGATTTGAAGCATAAGTGCAAATTTGTGTATGTTTAGTATGAAATATTGAGCTAAGTGTTTGAAAGCTTATAACTTAGCATAATATTGATGAATATGTGTAATGTGAATGATTTGTGTTGATAGAAATGCATTTGGTGTATAAAGGATATGAAATTATGCGTACCTATGAACTAAATATTCTTTTATATGTTAATTTGTACAGTGTGTCAAGATGTCTGAGAGGAGAGCTACGCGAGCTAGGCCTATTCAGGGGAATGAGTATCATGAGTCTAGTGAGGAGGTAGAGGTTGCTTCCAATGCATCTGCTATGTTGGGATCTCAGTATGAGCCATCCAGGTCACAGAGACACATAGAGTCTGATTTTATGAGTGAGGAACCCTGGAGACAGGAAATACAAGATATGAGACAGGAGATCCTACAGACTATCCGGGATCAGTTTGCAGCACAGCCTGCAATGGTATAGCAACCACAACCTCCAATACAGCCAGTGGTACAACCTGTAGTGCCACCAGTAGTTCAGAGGAGACCAACAGTTGTATAGGGGGACAGAGTACACAGGGTTATTCCTGAGGGTGTAGTATCTGTTGGGGAGTTTATGAAATTTAGACTGCCTACATTTTCAGGGGAATATGGTGTTGATCCTAGTGACTTCATAGAGAAGGTCGACAAGATAGTTCAGACATTGCCTTGTTCTGAGGCCAGGACCATTGAGTTGGTTGGACTATTATTTGAGGTAGATGTTGCTACCTGGTTTACTGATCATATCGATGCAAATATTCATAGTGATGATCCGATGTCCTGGGCTGAATTTAAACAAAGGATGCTGGATGAGTTCCTTACAGAGGGTTTGAAGGTGAGCAACATAGTTAAATTTGAGCAACTGAGATAGGGGAACATGTCAGTATTGGAGTATGCTAGAGAGTTCCACTAGTTGAGCAAGTATGCCAGAGGAATCGCACCTACAGAGGATGATCTTATTAGGCGATTCGGGAGAGGCCTACATGCTACTTTGCATAATATCTTGCTGGCTATGGAGTTTACCTCTCTGAGTAAGGCCATTGATAAAGATGCTCAGATGGAAGCCAAATATAAGGAAGAGAGAACTAGTAGAGAGCAGAAGAAGAGGGGTAGAGAGTACCGGAGGCCAGAGGAGGGGACATCTCAGTCTTTTTCATTCAGACCTCCTCCCAGGCCAGCATAAACATTGCCACCTTCTAGTCAGAGGCAGGACTACAGTAGAGATGTGAGTATGAGACCTCCTATTTCTGGTTATTCCAGAGGTCCAGTTAGACCTGTT